>SJYA01011785.1:0-12332 GCA_006410615.1 Neotragus moschatus
GCAGAGACATTACTTTGCCAACAAAAGTCCACCTCGTCAAATGTATGGTTTTTCCAGTAGTCATGTATGGATGTGAGAGTTGGACCATAAAGAAAGCAAGCACCAAAAAACTGATGCTTTTGAACTGTGGCATTGGAGAAGACTCTTGAGAGTCTCTTGGACTGCAAGGAGATCCAACTAGTCCATCCTAAAGGAATATTCATTGGAAGAACTGATGCTAAAGCTGAAATTCCAATATTTTGGCCACCTAATGTGAAGAACTGGCTTACTGGAGAAGACCCTGATGCTGGGAAAGATTGAAGGTGGGAGGAGAAGGGGATGACAGGGGATGAGATGGTTGGATGGCATCATGGACTCGATGGACATGAGTTTGAGTAAGCTCCCGGAGTTGGTGATGGACAGGGAGGTCTGGCATGCTGCAGCCCATGGTCTTCCAAAGAGTCAGACACTACTGAGAGACTGAACTGAACTAATATGAACTAGTATATATTGAGTCCATAATTAGTTTTATCTCAAGGATTAATCAAAACATGATTTGCAGCCCATCAAAATAATGTAACTATTTTTAAATGCATTCACATACCTTAATAACAATATATCTACCATGTTATCACCATAGAATGAAGTTTTTTTTGACAGATTTTCACAAGTGAGACCAAGTCTGTGTCAAATGTCTCATCAAGCCAACTTACTCATAAATCATCAGTCGCTGCTAAAAGGGAGGAATGGGTTTAGTTTAGCATTTGTAAATCTTTCAGAGGAAATAAACATACTTCACACACTTAAAAAGTGAACTTCTTTTCTGTATCTGTATTTTGTATTACACAATTCTATTTTAAATGATATTCTGAATTATTCTAATATGACAATATCAAAAATATAATTATGTAAGTATGAAAAATCTGAACTGTACAGCATTATAGCTAACATTTTTAAAATTTATTTTAAAGGTAGTGCTAGCCTTCTAAGTTTACTTAAATGCACTCATGTTTTGGGTGGGGAGAGGCATACTAAAACTTTATGTTCCACACATTTTTCTCAAAGGGATCTTAAAAGATTCCTCAACAGTTCTAGAAAATGAAATATTCAAAAGTTCCAGCAGAAAGAAAGAAGCTAGTTTAATTGATGGAAGCACCACTCTCACATAAAATCTGTAGCACGCCATATTGTATGCTACGCGAAGGAGTCCAGGCTTGGTCTAGAAGTAGTTTAAGAGAAAGAATATAAAAACATGTGGATATTTTATCCCCATTTCATGAGAAGCTTTGGTAACAATAGAGTACAGTCTCAGTTGATTGCCCCGAATGATCTAGTTTGTGAATAACTTGAACACCAGGAAAATCAGGCCTGTGAGAAAGGATGTGCTGTTCAAAACACAGTGCTATTCTCCGGACCATTCACTGAGTGCAAGAACACATGCCAATAATTCATTCTCAGCACACTGTCTCACTGCAATTTGAGGTCTCCAGTTCAATCAAGAAATACCAACGAGTCCAAGATGACATTTTGGCAGGAGAGGGGGTCGGGGGTGGGTGGGTGGTGTCTACAGTTTATGTATTTTCCCCTCTTTTCCTGATTCTTGGAATAGTTCCACCAAGTTACTGCTCCCACAAAATGTCCAGGGCTGCCAAACACATGGAGGCTAGGTGAGTGGGCATGGTTGGGTTTCTTTGACTCTTTGATTTGTTTTTACTATATGTAATTCCTATATGTAATCACTACTATATGTAATTCCTATATGTAATCACTACTATATGTAATTCCTATATGTAATCGCTACTATATGTAATTCCTATATGTAACCACTACTATATGTAATTCCTGTATGTAATCACTACTATATGTAATTACTGTATATAATTACTACTATATGTAATTACTACTATATGTAATTACTATATGCAGTAATTGCTGAAAAGCCTGTCATTTCTATTGGTACAATCCCCTGATCTTCATCATATAAACAAAGAGCCAATTCATTGGAAAAGACCTTATACTGGGAAAGACTGAAAACAGGAGGAGAAGGGGATGACAGAGGATGAGATGGTTGGATGGCATCACTGACTCAATGGAGATGAGTTTGAGCAAGCTCTGGGAGACAGTGAAGGGCTGGGAAGCCTGGCGTGCTGCTGTTCACGGGGTCGCAAAAAAATCGGACACAACTTCGTGACTAAACAAAAACAACAACGAAGAAGGTGGTTTATTTAAAAGTCTTTCTCTAGATAGCAGAATACTTCACTGGTTTTACTTTTCTCCTACGGGCTTCACAAGCTCAGGAAAAATCATTCTCATCCAGTTCCCCTTCCCTCTTTCTGACTCAACAATATTCTTAAAGAGAAAATATTAAGGTATATGATCCAGAGTTCACCAGTGCTTCTATAATACAATTCTAAGAAAGTAAAACATTTCTTTACATAATTGTTATTGGATCCAGATATCACAGAAAGAGACAACACAAAGAACCCTGCCAGCCCATGGAGTCAAAAGGAGCAAAACTCATTCATTACAACAAGTAGCTTCCATAGCACCTTGATTTCACAGTAAAATGAGTAAAAATCAAACCTCTGAATTTGAGAACTAGTTCTACAGAAGAGAAAGCATTCCTTTTCAAATAATCAATGTATACTTTTCACAATACACAGGTTTCTTAGATGTTTATAGAAGGACTCAAGATTTTATTCTTTTTTGTGTGTGTGATAATGCATCCTTTGCCTAAAATTCAAGCTCTAACACATGGTCTGCTGCAGTGTAGGAGACCTGGATTGATTCCTGGGTTGGGAAGATCCCCTGGAGAAGGAACTGGCAACCCACTCCAGTATGCTTGCTCGGAGAGTTCCACGGACAGAGGAGCCTGGCGGGCTACAATCCTTGGGGTTGCAAGAGTCAGACACTTTAGTGACTAAGCTTCTACTACAACACATGATCAGCACTCAAAGCTGTCGCATGTTTTCAAGTCCTGCCCACAGAAGAAAATATTGCCGTGTTCCATCCAGGAATATGGCTCGTAGAATCACAAAGACATGGTATATACATGTCCATTCACAGGTCCAAACATTCTTTATGGAAATGACATCTTGGACTTGGCTAAAACAAGGCCTTAAAAACATCTGATGAGCAGATCATGAGAACTGAAAGCTTTTTCTGGGCACAAATATTCTCAGCTTCCCCTTACCATCACCTGGAAAACCTGTTTCCATACCTTTCCTCTGTGCCTGATAAACTCCCAAGAGATCCTTAAAGCTTACTTAAAATAACTCCTTGAGAAGTTTCACCTCTCTGCTTCACTCCTCCAGGCAAAATTAAACCCACTCTTCTCTTTCACAGCCACTGCTATGCCTCTGGGGCAGTCATGGGGAAGAGCTGAAACTATCTGCTTGTGTGTCTCAATCTTCTTAGACCAGATGAGAATCTTTGAGGAGTAAGGCCTGCTTCTAGCTTTCTTTAAATAATCTTACTGAACATCCCAGTAGCTACGGTTGCACAGGGCACAGCAGCAAGAAAAATAATAACATGTGGCAGAGAGCGCGCTACGAGTTTACCCACATATAATTCTCAGAAATTCAATCCTCTGTGAGGTCATCCCAGTGCAAAAGTGAGAAAGCCAAACGTTAGAGCTGGGAAGCAATCCCACCTATCTGAGCTCAAACTCTCAATCATAGCACCGTTTTGTTTCACAGCTTTTTAGAATATGTATCAGATACATGCCAATAGAAAGAACTTGTTACATTGACATCTGACTCAAATGTTGAGGTCCCACTCCAATATCCTTTCCTCCATCAAGTGTCCTTTCCACCAGCACTTTCCCCACAGCAGATCCTAGCTGCACTCCCGACCTTGTGTACAGGACGGTACAGAAGCTAGCACACGCCCTGACAGTCTCTGTCCTAGACTGTGAGACTCTTGAGGACTGGGGCGGTGTTTTTCTTCTTCTCTGAGTCACCAGAGAATAAATAATTGCAAAATTTAAGTTACTTAGTCATTAAAGTGCTTGAAAATGAAACTTTAGTTGCCACTCTTGGTCTCATTTATCTTCTCAGCTGGTAGCTGTGCTTTAGAACTATCTAGAGAGATTTGTAAAACACAAATTCTCAGACCTCATTTATGGGCATTCTGATCACATGGGTTGGGCCCTGAAATAGGCAATTAAAAAAACCTCAGTGTGAAATCAGGTTCTATGACTGCCTGGACTCCCTCCATTGGTCTCAGTTACTTTCTCCATCCCTGGATGTTTGCTTTAACCCTGAAAGCAGGGGTCAGGGGAAGCCAGCCCCGCTCATATCAGAACTAAGTGTTTCCTTTTGCACAGTTTGCAATGATCTAGTTTTGTGTTGACTTTCAGTACCTGTGCCCTGGGAAGCAGCAGGTGCATATGGGCACTTAATGAGTATTTAATGATTTGCTGAGGATAATTTAGTGTACTGGACAGGAGCTAAAATGAGTAATCGCTGAAAGTTTCAAAATGTTAACTACAGCACTGGCCAACTTCCACCTAGGTAACTTTAATTATCTGTCAGAATGTGTCATGGTATTTACAAAACTAAAAACTGTTATGTTATTTCATTTCACTTTCTGACATAGTCCATTTTCTCAGTGTTATATGTTGGTTTATTGCTGTTCCATTACAAATTAACACAGATTTATCAGCTTAAAACCGCACAGCTTTATGATGTCAGAGTTTCCTGGGAATGGGGATTGGGTATGACCTGGTCTCAGAGGTAGAAGTCAAGTTGTCAGGCTGTGCATTTAATCTGGGGGTCAGGAGTTCCTCCAGGTTCATTTATTAATAAGATGATAGAACAGTGAATCCGCTGAGCTAGGGGAATGGAGATTCCTGTCTACTCACTAGCTAGAGGTCACTCTCGGGTCTTCTAGGCCAGGCAAAGATCTTTGCTGGGACCTCTACCCCCATTGCACGAGGAGTTCCTTATCCCAGGCAGGTGTGCGTCCATCAAGCTGACCTCCCATTCCCCTTCCAGTAGCCTCTCTGCAACATAACTTAATCATAGGAGTGACCATCCACCACCATTCAAGTAACTGAGTCAAGGGACCTAGCTTCCAGATAGTGCATATTCCAAGGCTGTGCCCACCCTCAAGAAGAAGGAATGCAAAGGCTCACATGCTCTGGATCAGGAATCACGGTGGCCATCAGAGAATTGTTCTAGAATTGCTCAATTCTAGAAGTTCACATTCTATCTTTTAGAGCTATTCCCCACTGAAAGTCACAACCTTCAATTTTACATCACCAAATTTTCTTTACTTGATAATTTTACAAGTAAAACATAATTAAATATTCTATTTCTTCCATGCTTTGGTTGTTGTTTTTATTTAGAATCTAACCATAGGCTTGGTCAGCAGGCTTGGAAGTATTGCATTCTAAGTTAGAGACCAACGAATGACCTTGAGGCAAAATAGGCTAGGTTTTTATTTGAAATCAGAGAGAACAAAAAGGGGAGCGGCTGTTTCAAGGTTTCTGTGTAAGCCCATTTGCCAACATGAAAAGATATTAATCCTCAGGGTTATAAAGTCCATAAACGATTTTGATTTCTTTTTCTTGCAGAGAGTATGCATATATTAAGAGTTTATATGATGATTCTCCGTCATTATTATATTTTACTAACCTCAAGGGATGGTCTCACCTTCAGCATTTGGCTCTCAGCTTTCTTTCCCCCTTCACAAGTTGCCCTGCCATCATTCTTCCAACTTCAGTGCAGAAGATGGTTCAGACTAAAGTTAGATCAGCTCTGCGGCCCCACTGTCAAGAGCACAGGATACTGTGGACAGGGGCTTGAATTAGAATCCCAGTTCTGACACCTACGAATCTCTGCACTTCACGCATCAAAGTAACACAAACTCTTTTTCGGTGATCGTGAAAGATAAATGAGTATTTGTGAGACCTGTAAAGTATTCGGGACAGTGCCCAACCAACACGTTACAAGCATCATATGAGTGTTAGCAGTTATTTTGAGCTTACGTTCACAGCTCCTTCACTTTTATTTGAATCCCACCAGGGCTTACCGCTAAACTGACCAAGCATTATAGCCTCTGTTTCGGAGACCAGACTTTAGAATTCTTAAGTTCAAGAAGACCAGTCTCATTTCAGTCTATACTCGTGCTCTTTTGAACACTGAACTGACTCTTCATCATCTTCTGTTATCAACTTTATATTGTGGTGTTTTCTTAGTTAATCCTTGGAAGTAGGTTTCATTTTATTCTCTTCTCAGCCCTCCATCTCCGAATTTAAGCTTTTCTCATCTCTATAGTCCCAACTCTAAAAATCCAAATTTTGTATTTGTCAAAGAATATTTTTAAATATTGAACTCATTATGACTAAAAAAAAATAAACTACAGGCAAAAGGTAAGAGCAGAAAGGAAGAAAACTCTTCTTAGTGAGAACCACTGTTTGCTCTTAGTCTAGTGCCTCAACATGACTGCTAAGTATTTGTATTTATAAACAAGTCATCATATGATTTGTTTCTGTCAAAGCTGCTTTTTTCACTTAACTTGATGTCAGTATTCTCTTATGTGAAATATAAAACTATATCATTATTTTAATTGTGGAATGGTATTCGGTTGTTAAGTGAACTACAATTTATTTAATAATCACCTATCCTTTCAAATTTTTATTTTGTATTGAGGTACAGACAATTAAGAATGATGTGATAGTTTCACTGTGGCAAAGGGGTTCAGACATATAGACACATGTATCCATTCTCCCCAAAACTGCCCTCCCAACCAGGCTGCCACATGAAATTGAGCAGAGAGACTGTGCTATATAGTAAGGTCCTTGATGGCTCTCTGTTTTCAATATAGCTTTGTACACATGTCCAATAAGTGGTTTACAACTTATAACACACACATCCATGCACACACATTCACTTATGGATTATATATGCTACATTTTAGATTTCTCTTCATCTTACATTATTTCCTGAAAATCAATACTTGGAAGTGAGTTTAAAACAATAAGGTCTTACTGTATACCACAGAGAACTAGAATTAATATTCTGTGATAAACTATAATGGAAGAGAATATTTAAAAAGCATGCCTATATATGTATAGCTAAATCACTTTTCTCTACAGCAGAAATTAACACTACATTGTAAACCAACTACACCTCAATAAAATTCTTTTTTAAAAAAGAAGCCAGATTGCTGTAAAGTATCACTAAGATTTTCTGCGTGTTACCCCATTTTCTAAAATGTGATACCAATTCACAGTCTTATTGCAGGGTATGTGAGGGAGGCTGTGTCATCTCTCCAACGCCAACACTGAAAATGGTCATTCAGAGTAGGCTCTGCTGTTCTTCCTTCTCAGCTAAACCCTGTACTTTATCACCTGCTTTATTTCTCACCCAGCCATAGCAAAACACACGTTCTTCTCAAATGCACAGAGAATATTCTCCATTGTCTTAATGTACCCGCTACTGGCTATTAGCCCAGACATAAGACCTGGTTCCTGAAATTCAACATCATCATTAAGACTTTGGAATAAGGCTTAAAGTGAGAATATGTTCTGTCTTGATTCTACCATGTCTTTGAAGTCCCACTCATCAAAGTGTACAGGAAATAATTAAGTGATTATAGGCTTAATTCTACTACCTTATATGATAAATTCTTTAATATAAAACATCAGTGATAATGCTACTTATTTAATCAACTCCATCACATTTAGATCTACAAGTCTCTTAAAATGACACTTATTATAATATTTACTAGACATTTCCAAGTCTCCAGGCAGACTTAAAATTTAGAAAATGATATACAGGTATCTTGATAACCAAATCCTACACTTACACAGGCAATAAGAAATTTTCCCATGAGAAAAAATGCAGGCTAGTTGTCACCTATTACAAGTTGGCTTTATGCTAAAAGGAAATCACATGTCACATTTTCCCATGAACAGATTCCACCTGCCTTGGACAGAATTCAGCAGCAGAGGGCAGATTACACTTCAGGTTTAAACAGAAAGAGATTCATTACAAAATATTCAATGGCAACCAGAAGTCCTGGAAGTGGTCAAGGGGTGAATACTGGGCTGTTTCCAGGAACAACTACGTGAGAATCTGCTCTTCAACAGTCCGGGGCCACCCCACTCCACTAGGAAGCCACCTCCAGCATCCAGCCCCAGAACACACTACTTCCTTTCCAATTCATCCCCTGCATAATCCAGCTCTGAATTCAGAGCCCAAGTAATATATGCTGTCTGCAAAGGGGTCTGGGAACCATGAGGAAATAAGTGTTTCCTGTGTAAGTGACCCATTCTCTGGCATTTTTGTTACAGCAACGTAAACTAAAACAACACACAAACATGCCATATGCAAATAAGCAAAATAAGTAGTTTTTTTTTTTCTTCCTTTCCCATCTGTATGTCTTTAATTTCCCTTTCTTGCCTTATTGCACTGGCTAAGACTTCCAACACAACTCCAAAAGAGTGGTAGAGCAGGCACCCTTGCCTTATTTCATCAGAGGGGAAAAAGATTCAGTTTTTCAAAGCTTGTTTCTCTTATTTAAATTCAAAATGAAATATAATGCTTGTTGTATTTTCTGTGGTTGGTCCTTATCAAGTTGAGAAAGTTCCCTTCTATTCCCACTTTTCTTAGAATTTTTATCATGAATGAATGTTGAGTTTTGTTAAATACAATTTCCACACTGAATATATGAAAGTTTGATTTTTTTCTTCCTAAGTCTATAAATAGAGTTTATTATATGTATTGATTTCTGAATACTGAACCAGTCTTGAATCGCTAAAATGAAGTCTCCTTTATCATGGTGCATAAATCATTTTATGTAATTGTGATTTCTAATTGTTAATATTATGTTAATGATTTGTACAAATACATTTGTATAGGTTTTGGTCTACAGTTGTCTCTGTGTATGTTTGCCTTTGTACTTTTTGTCTGGTTTGAGTATGTGAATGAAATTAGCTTCAGAAAACAAGCTGGGAATGATTCACATGTCTAATTTCTGGAAGAGATTATATTGAATTGGACTCAATTACTCTTTAAAGTTCTGGTAGAATTCTCCAGTGAAAACCATCTCAACAAAGTATTTTTTTCTTGAGGTTTTCATTTGTTTGTTGTTTGGTTTTAAGTTAGGAATTCAGATTCCTTAATAGATGTAATGAGATCATTCAAATGATTTACTTTATATTGAGTAGGTTGTGGTCATTTGTGTTTGTTGTTGTTGTTATTGTTATTTTAAGAATTGGCTCAATTTACCCATGTTTTCAGATTTGTATGTTCAGAATTATAGTATATTTTACTTTCATACTAGTGTATACAAGTTTCTTTCACTCCTGATGCTGACAATCTTCTATTTTTCTGTTAAAGAAAACATTTTTGCTAAACAGTTTGCTAAACGTTTATTAATTTTATTGATTTTTTCCAGAAAAAAACCATATTTCCTTGTTTATTCTTTTTCTAAAGGTTATTTTAAAATTTTATTCATTTCTGATTGTCTTTATGTTTTTCCTTCTCTTCTCTTTCTTTTTTTTAAATATAATTTATTTATTTTTGTCTGTGCTGGGTCTTCAATGTTGTGTGCAGGCTCTCTCTGGTTGGGGCAAGTAAGGGCTACTCTCTACTTGGTGTAAGTGGTTCTCACTCGGTGGCTTCTCTTGTTGTAGAGCATGGACTCAGGAGTTGTGGCACATGGACATTAGTTACTGTGACACAGGCGGGATCTTGCAGGCCCAGGGACTGAACCCAGGTCTCCTGCATTGGCAGGCGGATTCTTTACCAGTGAGCCACCAGGGAGCCACCAGGAAAGTCCACTGTTTATTTTCTTTTCTTTTTTAAATTTATTTATTTATTTTTTTAATTTTAATTTTAATTTTAATTTTTTTTTTCATCTCAGGTGTACATGAGTTCCCAATCTTGAACCCCACCCCCCCCACCTCCCACTCCACATCAACTCTCTGGTTTTGCGCTTCTTCTTTATGGAAATGCAGTGAGAGTTTAGATTACTGATTTCAAACTTGTTCTTTTTCTCTAAGGTATACATTTAGTGCTATAAAATTTCCCCTTATTCTGCCTTAGCATGATGATTTTTTGATACATTTGATACCTTTTGATACATTTGTACATTTCACTTACATCTATCTATTCTATTTTCCTGCAATGTTTCCATCCTTGGATTATTTTGTAGCAGACTGTTTAGTTTATAAGTGCTTGGAAAATTTTCTGTCCTCTCTCTGTTATTGATTCCTAGTTTTATTTCATTGTGGTCAGAAAACATATGCTATAAAATTTTAACTCTTTTAAATTCATTTAGGCATGTTATATAGCCTAGGGATTTCTCAGAAGGCAAGTAAGGTGGTATGGTACTCCCATCTGTTTAAGAGTTTTCCAGTTTGTAGTGATTCACACAGTCAAAGCCTTAGGTGTAGTCAATAAAACAGAAGGAGATTTTTTTTCTGTAAATCTCTTCTTTTTCGATGATGCAATGGATGTTGGCAATTTGATCTATGATTCCTCTGCCTTTTCTAAATCTAGCATGAACATCTAGAAACTCATGGTTCATGTACTATTAAAGCTTGGCTTGAGAATTTTGAGCACTGCTTTACTCTAGCGTGAGATGAGAGCTATTTTGCAATAGTTTGAGCATTCTTTGGCATTACCTTTTTTGGGGACTGGAATGAAAACTGATCTTTTCCAGTCCTGTGGTTGTTGCTGAGTTTTCCAAATTTGCTGGCATATTGAGTGCAGCACTTTCACAGCATCATCTTTTAGGATTTGAAATAGCTCAACTGGAATTCCATCACATCCACGAGCTTTGTTTGTAGTGGTACTTCCTAAGGCCTACTTGACTTCAAATTTCAAGATGTCAGGCATTAGGTGAATGATCACATCATCATTGTTATCTGGGTGATGAAGATCTTATCTGTATAGTTCTTCTGTGTATTCTTGCCACCTCTTCTTAATATCTTCTGCTTCTGTTAGGTCTGTACCATTTCCGTCCTTTATTGTGCCCATCTTTGCATGAAATGTTCCCTTGGTATCTCTAATTTTCTTGAAGAGATCTCTAGTCTTACCCATTCTCTTGTTTTCCTCTATTTCTTTGCATTGATCACTGAAGAAGGCTTTCTTACCTCTCCTTGTTATTCTTTGGAACTCTGCATTCAAATGGATATCTTTCCTTTTCTCCTTTGCCTTTAGCTTCTCTTATTTTTTCAGCTATTTGTAAGGCCTCCTCAGACAACTATTTTGTCTTTTTTAATTTCTTTTGGGGGATGTACTTGATCAATACTTCCTGTACAATGTCATGAACCTCTGTCCATAGTTTTTCAGGCACTCTAACAGGTCTAATTCCTTGAATCTATTTGTAACTTCCACTGTATAATCATAAGAGATTTGACTAAGGTCATACCTGAATTGCCTAGTGGTTTCCCTACTTTCTTTAGGTTAAGTCTGAATTTTGCAATATGGAGTTCAAGATCTGAGCCACAGTCATCTCCCAGTCTTGTTTTTGCTGACTGTATAGAGCTTCTCCATCTTTGGCTGCAAAGATGATTTCAATCTGATTTCAGTGCTGACTATCTTGTGATGTCCATGTGTAGAGTCATTTCTTGTGTTGTTGGAAGAGGGTGTTTTCTATGACCAGTGCATTCTTTTGGCAAAACTCTGTTAGCCTTTTCTCTGATTCATTCTGTACTCCAAGGTCAAACTTGCCTGTTACTCCAAGTTCTCTTGAGTTCCTACTTTTGCATTCCAGCCCCCTATGATGAAGAAGACCTCTTTTTTTTGGTGCTAGTTCTAGAAGGTCTTGTAGGTCTTCACAGAACCATTCAACTTCTGTTTCTTTAACATTACTGGTTGGGGCATAGACTTGGATTACTGTGGTATTGAATGGTTTGCCTTGGAAATGAACGGAGATCATTCTGTTGTTTTTTGAGATTGCACCCAAGTACTACATTCAGAGTCTTTTGTTGACTAGCAGGGCTACTCAATTTCTTCTAAGGTATTCTTGCCTACAGGAGTAGATATAATGGTCATCTGAGTTAAATTTGCCCATTCCAGTCCATTTTAATTCACTGATTCCTGTAATGTCACCAAACCACCTTACTTGCCTCCTGAGAAATCTGTATGCCGGCCAAGAAACAACAGTTAGAACCTAACATGGGACAACAGACTGGTTACAATTTGGGAAAGGAGTACATCAAGGCTGTATATCGTCACTCTGCTTATTTCACTTATATGAAGAGTACATCATGGGAAATGCTGGGCTGGCTGAAGCACAAGCTGAAATCAAGATTGCCAGGAGAAATATCAGTAGTCTCAGATATACAGATGACACCACCCTTATGGCAGAAAGCAAAAGAAAAAAAAAAAAAA
>SJYA01011786.1:0-12332 GCA_006410615.1 Neotragus moschatus
ACACTGGAGTGGGTTGCCATTTCCTTCTCCAATGCATGAAAGTGAAAAGTGAAAATGAAGTCTCTCAGTAGTGTCTGACTCTTAGTGACCTCATGGACTGCAGCCCACCACGGAGAGTCCCATGGCTCCTCCGTCCATGGGATTTTCCAGGCAAAAGTACTAGAGTAGGGTGCCATTGCCTTCTCCGCTGTCTCCTAATTCTAATCTTAATCCAGCCTCATTCTATTACTAGGCCCAAATCTACACGATCTCCCACTGTTTCACAGTATATTGTCCAAAGCCTTTGTCAATCATCTCTTCATTAGTTATCTCTTATCCACAAGGGCCTCGACATATCCCTGAGGATGCTGGTCATCCTCTGGTATATCATTGTAAAAGTAGTAGAAGAAGGAGGAGAAGGGGGTAGGAAGAAGGAAAGGGGAAAGGAGTGGGAGAAGAAGAAGAAAAAAGAAAACAGAAAGTATCTTGAAATCAACCACATGAAAAAAGACAGAATTCCTACAGTGAAACAACAATTAGTCCAAGAGCTGAATTTTCAAAAAAATAATAGGAGTCAGATGATTAAGAAAGTACATCCAAATAACCAAAAGAAAGTAATTTCCAACCTTGAATTTAATATCCAGTGCAAACATCTTTCAAGAATTAAAGCAACATAAAGATATTTTCAGACAAACAAAACTCAGGAGAATTCATCACCAGCAGACTAAATTAAATATTAAAGGGTATTCTCTGGCTAGAAGGAAAAACTTATCAGATGTAAACCAGGAGATGGTAGAAGGGATAAGGAACAATGAAAGAGAATATAGACACAAATGAATATTGGCATCAAAACAATGAAAACACATATAGAACTTATATACACTTGATGATAACAGTTCATAAGTGAAAAAGATAGTAAAAGCATGTAAAATCTTTTAAAATCCTTGCAACATCTGTGAAGAGGCATTAAGCATTACTTTATAATAACTGGAAAAATCATACTGTATTTTTCAGAGTACACATTAAATAATAGAGAAAATAGAGGGCTTGAATAGCACAAAATTATCAATACCAAAAGGAGGCAATAAATGAGATAAAAAAAAAAAAGAAAGAACAGATGGGACAAAAAAGAGCAAAATAAGATAGACTATATAGACCAAAATATCACATTAATTAAATACTTCAAATTAAAGGCAAATGTGCCAGACTGTATCAAAAATAAGCTGCTTAGAAGATGCATGTCTAAAAATAAAATATAGCAGGGTTTCTATTAGACAATGGAAAAACACAATATGTAAATACTAAAAACAACTGAAAAAGTTGGTATAGCTCTATTGTGTCTTAAGTCACTTCAGTCATGTCCAACTCAGTGCAACCCTACGGACTGTAAACCGCCAGGCTCCTCTGTCCATGGGATTCTCCAGGCAAGAATACATGGGTTGCCATGCTCTCCTCCAGGGGATCTTCCCGACCCAAGGATCAAACTCACATCTCTTATGTCTCCTGCATTGGCAGGCAGGTTCTTTACCACTAATGCCACCTGGGAAGCCTTCTAGAGCCAATTTTGTAAACCATATTTATTATAAATTTTCTAATAGGTTTCAATTTATAAAAGTTATTAGCATACAGTTGATAAATAATATCCTCATATCTTTTAATGCTTGTAGGACATTATAGTTGGGTCTCTTTTTTCATTTTTGATTCCTGATGTTGGTTATTATATCCTCTCATTTTTATTTCTTTGCTTTCTCTCTTCATAATTAGTATTGCCAGGGGTTATTAACTTTATTACTAAGTGTTTTCAAAGAAACAGCTTTGTTTTAGAATTTGAAAAATTTATATATTTCTGGTGATTGAATTTTAAAATTATGAAATCTGTATGTCTTATAATAATTTTCCTCTGAAGTTCTTTTTGTGTAATATTAATAGAGCTATTAATATTAATAGAGGAATAAAGAAACCTAAAAACAGTTATGAGAAATAGAAAGCAAATAGCAAGATGGTAAAATAAAACCAATGACAACAATGGGACTAAAATGGACTAAATATTCCAATTATCTGGCAAATATTGATGGACTAGATTTAAAAAAAATAAAAAGACCCAATTCTTTGCTATTTAGTTACAAAAAATATCTCTTAAAAATAAGGACACAAGAAATTTAAAGGAAAGAAATAGAAAAAGGTATGTCATACAGACTTTATCTAAAAGAAAGCTGATCTCTATATGAATATTAGACAAGTTAAAATAAATGCAGTTGTTGTTCAGTCACTTAATCGTGTTTGGCTCTTTGCAACCCCATGGACTACAGCACTCCAGGCTTCCCTGTCCAACACCATCTCCCGGAGCTTGCTCAAACTCATGTCCATTGAGTCGGTGATGCCATCTAACCATCTGGTCCTCTGTCATCCCCTTCTCCTCCTTCCTTCAATCTTTCCCAGCATCAGGGTCTTTTCCAGTGAGTCAGTTATTTGCATCAAGTGGCCAAAGGATTGGAGTTATAGCTTCAACATCAGTCCTTCCAATGAATATTCAGGACTGATTTCCTTTAGGATTGACTGCTTTGATCTCCTTGCAGTCCAAGGGATTCTCAAGAGTCTTCTCTAACACCATAAAAAGCATCAATTCTTCAGTGCTCAGCTTTCTTAATAGTCCAACTCTCACATCCATACATGACCACTGGAAAAATCATAGTTTTCATGAGATGGACCTTTGTTGGCAATGTCTCTGCTTTTTAATATGCTGTCTAGGTCTTCCAAGGAGCAACTGTCTTTAAATTTCATGGCTGTAGTCACCATCTGTAGTGATTTTGGAGCCCAAAATAAAGTCTGTCACTGTTTCCACTGCTTCCCCATCTACTTGCCATGAAGTGATGGGACCAGATGGCATGATCTCAGTTTTCTGAATGTTGAGTTTTAAGTCAACTTTTTTACTCTCCTCTTTCACTTTCATCAAGACGCTCCTTAGTTCCTCTTTGCTTTCTGCTATAAGGGTGGTGTCATCTGCATATCTGAGGTTATTGATATTTCTCCCAGCAATCTTGATTCCAGCTTGTGCTTCATCCAGCCTGGCATTTCTCATGATGTACTCTGCATATAAGTTAAATAAGCAGGGTGACAATATACAGCCTTGACATAGCCCTTTCCCAATTTTGAACCAGTCTGTTGTTCCATGTCTGGTTCTAACTGTTGGTTCTTGATCTGCATACAGGTTTCGCAGAAGGCAGGTAAGGTGGTCTGGTACTTCCATAAATGTAATAAACATTAAGTAAAATGAGAATATTTCATAACAAAAAGACTCATTCACAGGAAAACATAACAATCCTACATGTGTATTCATCCAATAACATAGCTCTGAAAATACACAAAGCAAAAATTAACTGAACTAACAGGAGAAATAAACAATTCCTCAATCACAGTTGAAGATTTTACAAACCTCACTCAGTATGTGATGGAACAGACAAAATTCAATAATAATATAGACAATTTTTAAAACTATCAATCTACTTGACCTATTTATCATATAGAGAATATAACACTCAACTGCAAAATACACATTTTTTTGTAAATTCATATAAAATATTTACCAAAATAGACCAGATATTAGCCATAAAGCAAGTCTCAATAAAACTCAAAGAACTAAAATCACATAGTATATTTTCTTACCACTAAAGAAATAATCTAGAAATCAATAATGATTAGAAAATTATCAAATGTTTAGAAATTAGGCAACACTTTCAAATAAAGGAAATCACAATAGAAATAAAGTATAAGAAAGTGAAAGTCACTCAGTCATGTCCAACTCTTGGAGACCTCATGGATTATTACTGTCCATGGAATTCTCCAGGCTGCAATACTGGAGTGGGGAGCCTTTCCCTTCTCCAGAGGATCTTCCCAATCCAGGGATCAAAAGCAAGTCTCCCACATTGCAGGAGGATTCTTTACCAGCTGAGCCACAAGGGAAGCCCAAGAATACTGGAGTGGATAGCCTATCCCTTTCTCCAGGGGATGTTCCAGACTCAGAATCAAACCAGGCTCTCCTGCATTGCAGGTGGATTCTTTCCCAAATGAGCTATCAGGGAAGCCCTAGTAAGTAAGTGAAAGTTGTATCTGACTCTTTGCGACCTCATGGACTATACAGTTCATGGAATTCTCTAGCCCAGAATACTGGAGTGGGGAGCCTTTCCCTTTTCCAAGGGATCTTCCCAACCCAGGGATTGAACCGGNGTTCCAGACTCGGAATCAAACCAGGCTCTCCTGCATTGCAGGTGGATTCTTTCCCAAAAGAGCTATCAGGGAAGCCCTAGTAAGTAAGTGAAAGTTGTATCTGACTCTTTGCGACCCCATGGACTATACAGTTCATGGAATTCTCTAGCCCAGCATACTGGAGTGGGGAGCCTTTCCCTTTTCCAAGGGATCTTCCCAACCCAGGGATTGAACCAGGGTCTCCTGCATGGCAGGCAGATTCTTTACCAGCTAAGCCACAGTGGAAGCCCAGTATACTGAAGTGAAATAATAGGATTTTAACATTACAATTTGGGGGATGTTTTTAAAAAGTCTTTAGAGAATAAAACAGCTTTAAATTCATATATTAAATCTTTGCTCAAATGATCAAAGATTCTATCCCATTAAGCTAGGTGGGAAATAGACTAAGTTTTTTTAAAGTGCAAGAAAGGAAAATACAAACAAGAACAAAAATCAGTGAAATAGAAAACAGACAACTAGCTGAGTCAAACCTGGTTCCTTTAAAAGATTCATAAAAGTGAGAAAACCCTACCACAACTGACCGACATGAACAGAGAGAAGAGTCCAACGACCAGTGAAGAACAAACAGATATAATTCAAAAAGACGCGTGCATCCCTGTGCTCACAACAGCACCATGCGCGATAGCCCAAACAGGGAGCCAGCCTACATGTCCGCTGACAGCAGTGGATAAAGAAGGGGCGGCACACACAGGATGCAGGGCCACTCGGCCATTCGCAGCCACATGGATGCGACTAGAGATGCCTGTGCCCAGTGAAGTAAGTCCGAAGAGAAAGACTAACACCATATGATATCACTTATACGTGGGACCTAAAATATGGCACAGATGAATCTATTTATGGGACAGAAACAAGCTCATACACAGAGGGAGCAGACTTGGGCTGCCAACGGAGAGGGAGCGGCAGAGGGAAAGCCGGGCAGTGTGGGATTAGCAGATATAAATCATCATATACAGGACCGACAAACAAGGGCCCACTGCACAGTACGGCAACTATACTCAGCATCCTGTGATAAACCATAACGGAAAACATAGATAAAAGGATGTCTGTATGTCCGTGACTGAGTCACTCAGCTGTACAGCGTAAATTGGCACAGCGCTCTAAAATCAACTACATACATCAATAAAAAAGAATTCATGTCACGGCTTGACAGAAAACAAAACTCTGTTAAGCAATTATCCTTCAATTAAAAATAAATTTAAAAATAAAATTAAAAAAGAATAAATGAAGGAAATCACTTTAGATTTAACAGACATTTAAAAATATTAATTATATATTATATGTAACTTCTTGCCAATAAATTTGGCACACAAGATGAAAAGGCTAAACCTTCAACAATGTAAAACTGACACAAATGAAAAAAACAACATCTGTATAGTCCTACACTTCCTAAAGGAATTGAAATCATAATTTTAAATCTTCCCACAAAGAAAATTTCAGAGCCAGGCAACTTCATTGATGAATTATTTAAGAAATAAATCATATAAATGTTACATAATTTCAAAGGGTACACTTCCTTGTGTATCCTTAACAAGGACAACACAAGGAAAAAAGTGAAAGGCCAATCTCTCATGAACAGAGATGCAAAATGCCTAAATATTGTATTAGAAAATAATATACAATTATATGAAAGAGTACAACATATCATGACCAATTAGGAGTTACTCCAGGAATGCAGGGTTGATTAACATTCAAAAGTCAATCAACATAACTCATCACATTAACAAAAGTAAGGAGAAAAAATATTATTTTAATAAATGTATAAAGCAATCTGACAAAATTGAATACTTCTTAATGATGAAAATTCACATAAAATCAAGATTATGAGAGACCTTTCTTAACCTAAAAAGGAATATGTATTTGTAAACTAAAATCAATTAAAGTCAGCAAAATACTGAAGGTGAAATAGTGAACATATCCCCCCATGGTTAACAATAAGACAAAATTGTCTATTATCTCCCTTTCCACTCATTTCGTTAGAGATCCTATCTAGCACTAATTCAAGAAAAAGAAGTAAAAGGCATAGATTTTGGAAATAAATTCACAAAGACATCACTGTGTCTGTAAAAATACAGAAGAACCTACAAAATATTCAAATTAATAAGCAAAGTTGCCAACCTTGCTGCAAAATCAGTAAACAATTTTAGTATATGTGTTACCAAAGCAAGCATCAAAGTCAGTAAATAAAATAGTTTATACCAGCAATAAACAATTAAAAACCAAAAAATTTAAATCCTCCTGACAACACATGCACTGAAAACATCAGATATCTAGGAATAAGTTTAACAACAGCAATTTAAGAAATGTGTAAGACACTGACGCTGAAAACCACTAGATACTGCTGAGAGAAATTTAGAGAAGACCCAAAGATAGGACTGGTTGATGGTCATAAATTAGAAAACACAATATTGATTTTCATTCTTTCCAAATTGGTTTTTGGATTCAGTATAATCCCATTCAAAACCCCTACAAGATATTGGTTTGGGGTGGTTTTTTTGGGGGTGGGTGGGTGGAAATTAACAAGTTAACTCTCAATTTAGTGCATGTACAAAGAAACTAGAATTGACAAGGCAGTCTTGAAGAAAAAGAACAAATAATTACTATTATGCTATCACAATTAACTCAGTGTGGTACTGCTGTAAGCATAGACAAACCAGCCAGTGAACATCACAGGGTCTAAAAATAAACCCTGGAAAGTTACTTGATTTATGACCACGGCCCAGAGCCTTGGTGGAGGCAACAGCTTGATGGCAGCCAGTTCATTAGAACAGGAGTGGAGACCCTTTCCCTCCCATTCTCACCACTGCTGTCCGGGAACACTTTCAACAATCAAAATCAGGTCGTGTCATACACCTAATGGAAACCCGGGGTGGCTTCTTTTTGTCTGTGTGACAACACGTAAACTCTTTGGCAAGAGTCACTATCTTGCTCCTACTCTCAACCCTTCCCCAGGGCTGGCTCTCTGCTTTGGACGTAACGAATGCCTTGCTAGTCCTGACAGCTCACCCCTCTGCTCCTGATTGCTCCTCTTACAAGACTCTCCTCCTTACTCCTCACCAGACTAACCCCGGTCACCTCCTCCAGGAAGCCTTCCAGCTTCTCTCAACAGGCTACATGCTCCTCAACAGCAAGAAATAACACCCTGAGCTGACCCTCCTCACATCCTCCGCGGCGTTTATCGTCCACGGTCCCCACTGGACTGGGAGCAGACTGAAGAGCTGTATCCCTATCCCCTACCACCTCAGTCAGTAATTTTCTTTAAAGAAAGATCACCCTAAACAGAGGTTTATGAATACCCTCAACTGGGGCTTCCCTGATAGCTCAACTGGTAAAGAATCGCCTGCAATGCAGGAGACCCTGGTTCAGTTCCTGGGTCGGGAAGATCCCCTGGAGAAGGGTAGGCTACCCACTCAGTATTCCTGGGTTATCAGATCTACTGTTGTGGTATCACAATGCTTGTGTTCAAATAACCTTTATTGGGCTTCCCTGGTGGCTCAGACAGTAAAGAATCCACCTGCAGTGCAGCAGACTCAGGCTTGATCCCTGGGTTGGGAAGATCTCCTAGAGGAGGGCATGGCAACCCACTCCAGTATTCTTGCCTGGAAAATCTCCATGGACGGAAGAGCCCGGTAGGCTACAGTCCATGGGGTCACAAAGAGTCAGACACAACCGAGTGCCTAAGTGCAGGACCGGACCCTAAACAAGATTCAAAGAAATGTTGGTAGAGAATTAAAAGTAGAACTGGGATTGGCCAAAAAAGAGGCTGGGGGGGAGAAAAGGACAATGTGTGAGCAGAGGTGAGTCAGGCACATCTGTCAAGTCTGTTTTGCTCCAACGTACAATGCTCGCAAGCATCACTAAGTTTTTACGCTATTTAAAGCTATGGAATCACCGTTTCATAGTAAATCACTGCTTCCAGGAAGCCATCCAGGATTAACTTGTTCCCTTTAAAATGCTCCTAGCCACTGCCCTGCCGCCCCCCTCCCCAGGGGGTGAGGATGATTCAGTTGTCTGTGTAGGATACAACACCTATAGCCTGCCTTTCTGTTTGGAGCCTCTGCTTGATCAACAGCCACGGAACCTCCACAATCCTTGACATACTGTGAGCACAAGTCAGGAGGAAGACTGATGTTTTTAATTAAAATAAGAGGAAACGATCTATGCTGGCTTGCCCTCACAGGTTAGAGGGGAGAAATGACAATATCCCAGCATGACGACAGTAGTAATTGATATCGTCACTGAAGTCAGACCCCAGCCACTGGCCACTGCTGGCAAGTCCTCATCATCAGAAGAGAAACACACTCCACAACAGCACTTCCTGCCACAAACAAAACACTTAGATGAAACTACAAGGTGTCTGGTTTTGTCTTCCTTTTGCCAAAATAAATGGATGGTAGAAATGGGGGGGGGGGTCCTCAGCACAAACACAAAAGATAGAGAGGCCAAGAAAAAATGTATGAAATATGAGAGTACTATCATACAATTTGGGGTTTGTCTGTTGTATTAATAGACACAATTTTGTTGTTGCTATTGTTTAGTCACTAAGTTGTGTCCGATTCTTTTGTAGTCCCACAGATTGCGGCCCGCCAGGCTCCTCTGTCCATGGGATTTTTCAGACAAGAATAATGGAGTGAGCTGCCATTTCCTCCTCCAGGGATCTTCCTGACCCAGGCAGCAAAACCACATCTCCTGTGTCTCCTGCTTTGAGAAGGCAGATTCTTTACCACTGGAGCCAACTGGGAAGCCCATTAGACTTAATAGCTTGATTTAAACATTTTCAGTTTTTATCCAGGAGACAGCATAGGCTGCTGAGATGGGCTGGTCTGCATGCCAGTGTCTCAGCTCTTCCACACTGTCCATGTTCCAGGGATCCACAGGAGGAGGAAAGCCCAGGAGCAGGCCTGTGCTGATCAGGCCTAAATAACCAATGCTATCAATAACGGAGTTTTTTAATAGCTATTTTGTTGTTGTTGTGAAATACATAAATTATAGTATGTCCATACAATGGAATATTATTCAGAAATAAAAAGAAATAAGCTATCTGACAGTCCCCAAAATACATGGAGGAAACTTAAGGGCTTATTTCTAAGTGAAAGAAGCCCGTCTGAAAGGCTACATATGATATGACCCAACATTACGACACTCTGGAAAAGGTAAAAGGACAGACAGTAGAAAGCAGTTGCCGTGAGTCAGAGGGAAGGATGGGACGAACAGGCGGAGCGCAGCGATGCTTACGGCAGAGAAGCTGTTCTGCACGACACACAATGGTGGACACGTGTCGTTACCCATCTGTCAAAACCCAGAAAATGCATCCTGCAAAGAGTGGTCCCTAATGGGAACTGTGGACTTCAGCTGATAACGATGCATCATGTTGGCCATAATGGGGCTTCCCCGATGGCAGATAAAGAATCTGCCTGCAATGCAGGAGACACAGGAAATGCGGGTTTGATCCCTGGGTTGGGCAGATCCCCTAGAGTAGGAAGTGGCAACCTATTCCAGTATTCTTGCCTGGAGAATCCCATGGACAGAGGAGCCTGGTGGGCTACAATCCGTAGGGTCACAAAGAGTCCGACATGACTGAGTGACTGAGCACATTGGCCGTAACAAGTGCACTACACGCATGCAAGGTGTTGATAACAGGGAATCTGCTGGTGGTGAAGGTAGTCTTTCTATTTCTATAAACCTAAACTGCTCTGAAAAAATAGTCTATTGATAAAAAATAATTGCTATGATAAACCACGGAAAACACATAAACAAATTATAGTACATCTACACAATGTATTGATGAAAGTCTAGGATAGAAAACTCTCAGTCATCTCATGACATCCAGCCAACAGCTTCCTCTGAGATTTCAGCTGGAAAAGAGGTGTCACCTATATGGGAATTGAACCAGTGTCCATCCACCTAAATAGAAACCACAGGTAAGCCCCGAAAACTACAAATCAACAGGATGATCTGTGTACATAGATCCAATTTGATTTCAGCTTCAGTGATAAGGAAATCACGGAAAAGCTAGGAATAGTGATCCTAGAAGAACCTTGGTCCATCCTCCAAGGAGAGAGAAGGAGGGCAGGCAACCAGCCCTTTAGAGTTACTTCTGACCCTGTGCTCACCGTCCAGCCCTACGCATATGCACTAGGGACCTCAGTTTAGGGTCACCCAGGCTGACCACTCAAACCTCTCACCCCCTGGAGGTGGGGTGAGGGGCAGGCAGAAGGGGCCAAGTTGGGAACGATTCACAGAAGGACTTGAGGAATAGCACACACTGCTTGGCTCATTCTGTTTCCAGATCTCGATGAGACAGCATGACTTGCAGGGAAAAGCACAGACCTAGGAGTTACGAGACCAGAGCCCAGTTTTACCCTCAGGACAACCTGGCCCTTTCCCCTCATCTGCAAAGCAGGGATAATCTTCCCTAGAGCCACAGAAGGTTTAAGCTGAAATAGACCCATCTTACAGGTGAGGTAAGCAAAGTCCAAGGAGACTAAATGACTTCTATAAGTTTGCACGGCTGGAAGCCGACAAGTCATCTTCCCCTCGGTTAAGTGCAGTTTCTTTACCATCACAGAGCTGAAACAAAGACCCTCTGCACAGCAAAGAATACAGTCAATAATATTATAAAAACTTTGTATGAGGACAGATGGTTACTAGATTTAGTGCAGTGAACATTTTATAATGTTTGCAAATGTCAAACTACTATGGACTACACCTGAAACTAACCTAATATGGCAGGTCAACTATATTTCAATAATAAAAAAGACAATCTGTTTGAAAGTGTTTTGGAAAGGTAGATGCTCTAGATGGAGGGAAGTCGCTACCGGTGCTGATATCTCCGGCAGCATGCCTCGGTCCTCCTCGGCTCTGGGTGAACGTCTCCCATGTACTCTTGGCAAGTGTCAGCTGTGACCGGCCCTAGCTGGTGGTGCTGCAGTCTGAGGTTGCAGGGCCAGGGACAGAAGGGAGCCCTTGGCCCCAGGCCTCAGGGTACCAGAATTGTGACCCGGGTGGGGGCACAATTGGCTCCATCCCCTGTTTGCACTGCTGCACTCCACTGGATAAAATTAGGATTCCTTATGTTTTGTGAATAATAATTCTATCTTTAACCCATGACGCACACCAGGGCAATAATCCACTAAGTCAAGGGTCCCCAACTCAACCCCCAGGCCACGGACCAGGTAGCAGTCAGTGGCCAGTGAGGAACCTGGCCACGTAGCAGGAGATGAGCAACGGCGGGCCAGCCAGCGAAGTTTCGCCTGTACTTACAACCGCTCTCCATCCCTCGCCTTACTCGCTGAGCCCCAGCTCCTGTCACATCAGCGGGGTCATTAGATTCTCGTAGAAGCGTGAACCCTGCTGTGGCCTGAAAGGGTCATCCCCAAACCAGCCCCCCTGCTCCACAACACTGGTCCATGGAAAGAGTGTCTTCCAGGAAACCAGTCCCTGGTGCCCAAAAGGTCGGGAGCCACTGCACTAAGTGCTTGAAAAAGACCCCCTGGGCTTTTGCTCTAGCACCCCATTCCGAGCTTCCACTCACTCCGTTTCCAGACCTTCTGTCCTCTCACCAGTTCAGCTAATGCGCAAACATATTCCCAAATGGCCTCCAAAACGGATGATTACCAACAGACTGGAGAATGACGCAAATATAGGCCATCTACATAAGTGAACCAAGCTGGGGCAAAATGGACTGCCTGTGTGGCTTAAATCATGAGGTAGGCTCCATCCAAATAGGGCTGAATTCACAATTGCTGGCTTTTTAACCTAATTTCTTGACCCAAGACTTGGGAAGGCCCAATCCTTTCACTTTAAGAGCCCACTCCCCAGTACCCACACCTATACCCTAAGCCCTACACACACAGATGGCATAGCTCCCACTGCCCATCTGCCACTTCCCTGGTGGTCTCCACTGCAACACAATTCCATTGGCATAATTAAGAGGATACCAGAGAGAGGTCTGCTCCACTACTGTTTATGCGAAATGAATCAATAATTCCCTATTTCTCCACACTCTCTAGTCTTAGATGTGCAACCCCATGGCAGAGCCTGGGGAAGAAGACAACGTATGGTGAATTAATCAGAACTCTTCTAGTGAAGTG
>SJYA01011787.1:0-12330 GCA_006410615.1 Neotragus moschatus
CCTGAATGAATTAATAAGGGAAAAATAAATAAAAAGAGAGAATTAAGGAAGACGAGACCAAGGCAGGCAGGGAGAATAGGAGAAAAGCACAAAGGGGAAGGAGGAGGGTAAAGGGCTGAGACTACTCAGAAAGCGCCACCCAGAGACTCTGCCACTTTGATGTTCCTCCAAGAATTCCTGAAGCAGGAAAAGCAACTCCCAGGGTGGCCCCGCCATTGGTTCTAGTAGAGAGACAGACAGAAGAGGGAGAGACGGGATAAGAGAAGTGGGACAGGGGAAGAGAGACAGAGGAGGAGACAGGGCTCCAGCTTAGCATGACTGAGAAGAGTCAGAAAAACTACACAACCGTCTACACAACACTTGGAGGGAAAAGCCGTCCAGAAAGCAACATGAGCCTGAGACAATTCAGCCCGACGCCCACCGCGGTCCAGCTAATAAGACTTCAAAGCCTCTGCATATGGCAGTTAATCCCGCAGGCAGGGTGGGAGCCAGGACACCTTCTGCTGAAGGCGATGAAAGAAAGGGCTTTCCTTCTCCACAGGCTGAGAGGAGGGGCTGGAGCTGCATTGAGCCTAGAACCCCCGAGACCTCGGCCCACCCCAGCTTCCTCCACCCGCAGGACCCCGGGAAGGAAAAGGGCCGTGTTCACTCCCATCATCACAGACGTCTGGGGAAGCTGTGTGGACCCTGGAGGACAGCGGTGTTCCCGGGTGCCTGTGCTCACTTCTGTGCGCACACCGCCACCAGGCCCCGCTCTCACCGCCCCCCAGAGTGACACACAGGGGGCACCTCTCCCTGCAGGGAAGCCCTCTTTCCTCCTTGTACTTCCCCCTCCTTCTGGGTGATTCATTTTGTTTTCACTTCTTCATCTCTCCCAGCCTGAAGCAAAGGAAAGGAGAGAGAAGGAACATGGGTTTCAACTCTAGACCTAAGAATAATGACAAGCGTGAGGCAAGAGGAGCCGAGGGGAGGGGAGCAGCNGTACGTCCCCCTCCTTCTGGGTGATTCATTTTGTTTTCACTTCTTCATCTCTCCCAGCCTGAAGCAAAGGAAAGGAGAGAGAAGGAACATGGGTTTCAACTCTAGACCTAAGAATAATGACAAGCGTGAGGCAAGAGGAGCCGAGGGGAGGGGAGCAGCGGGGAGAGGCACCGCGGGCAATCCGAATACCAGCGCTGCCCTCCCATCGCCCACTCCCCCTAAGGGCTCCAACGCGCCTTGCATCCAAACATAAATTCATTTTCTTTGTTTATTTCTCCAGAATGTGGAGAGCCACACTGACGCTGACGCATGCAGCCTGCACAAGGGTGGAGGACATTTTCCCGCCCATCCCTACCCCAGGGCGTGGATAGGCTGTGGCTGAAAGAAGAGAGCCAGGACCCCAAGGGAGCTGGGGTGACAGTTGGGAGGGTCCATCAAAGTCAAAGACGCCACCCCTGTGTTCTGCCCTGGAGCTCTGCCTGCCGCAGCACAAAGGAGCCAACCAAGGGGCGGCTCTGTGGAGTCGCACGTGGTGATGCCCCTTTACTTCTCTGTTACACACACATCCATAAGGTGGATGCGTCTCACAGAGACTCGCCTGTGTCCAGCAAATCTTCCAGCCTGCAAAGCTCGCCCTTAATTACTGTTGTTTGTCATTCAGTCACTAAGTCATCTCTGACCCTTCGCAACCCCATGGACTGCAGCATGTCAGGCTTCCCTGTCCTTCACTGTCTCCTAGAGTTGCTCAAATTCATGTCCATTGAGTCAGTGATGCTATCCATCCATCTCAGGCTCTGTCTTCCCCTTCTCCTCCTGCCCCCGATCTTTCCCAGCATCCGGGTCTTTTCCAGTGAGTCAGCACTTTGCATCAGGTTGCCGAAGCGCTGGAACTTCAGCTTCAGCAACAGTGTTGCCAATGAATATTCAGGGTCGATTTCCCTTAGAATCAACTGGTTTGTTCTCCTTGAAGTCCCAGGGACTCCCAGGAGTCTTCTCCAGCACCAGCTCTTAACACTCACTCTTAGTTAAGCGCCGAACTGCGGTGCTGGAGAAGCCTCTTGAGAGCCCCTTGGACTGCAAGGAGATCCAACCAGTCCATCCTAAAGGAGATCGGTCCTGGGTGTTCATTGGAAGGACTGGCGTGGAAGCTGAAACTCCAATACTTTGGCCACCGGATGCGAAGGGCTGACAACTTTGAAAAGACCCTGATGCTGAGAGGGACTGGTGGCAGGAGAAGAAGGGGACGACAGAGGATGAGATGGCTGGATGGCATCCCCGACTCAATGGACATGGGTTTGGGTGGGCTCCGGGAGTTGGTGACGGACAGGGAGGCCCGGTGTGCTGTGATTCATGGGGTCGCAAAGAGTCAAACACGACTGAGTGACTGAACTGAACTTTTAGTTATTACTATATCTTACATTCACTTTATTCAGGCAATCAGTATATGCTGAGTGCCTAATGTGTGTCAGACATAGACTAGGTTCCAGGTGCTCAGTGGAGAAGAAACAGACAGACAAAACCCTCACCCTCGTGGATGTATATGCAACAAAGAGAAGTGAACAGACATAACCGGGTATGAATCCTAGTCACAGCGGCTTTGTGGGAGCTCCCCAGGTACCGTGCACAATACTGAGTGTTTCAGATGTAGTAAATCATCTCACTCTCACAAAATTCCTGGATGAGAGAGGAGGAAACCGTGACTCAGAGAGGACAAACTTGCCTAAGGTAGCACAGCTGTGAGGGGGCAGAGCTGGGTTTTCAAACCCAGGAGCGTTGGCTTTCATCCAAAAACCAACACAAAGCAAAACACGACCTGCTATATAAACACAGGGAACTGTAGTTAGTATCGCGTATTGAAGAATGAAATGAAAAAGAATTATAATGAAAAGGAATCTGCAAAAGAATGTCTGTGTGTGTGTGCATATAATCATTTTGCTGCATGCCTGAAATATTGTAAACCAACTATTCTTATAAAGTTGAGAATATTCCCTGGGCCAGGAAGATCCGCTAGAGAAGGAAATGGCAACCCCCTCCAGTATTCTTGCCTGGAGAATCCCATGGAGAGAGGAGCCTGGCGGTCTACAGTCCATGGGGTCGCAAGAGTCGGACACAACTGAGTAAACCACCGCCATTCTTATAAAAATTAAAAACAATTTTTTTTAAGTACATGGTTACAATTGGTGTTAAGTGCCAGAGGAAATAAACAGGACTCAGTGACAGAGAATAATTGGGGCAGGGAAGGTTTTGGACAGGGTGGTCAGGGAGGGCTTCTCAGAGGAGGTGACATTTAAAGGGAAGGAGGTTATAGATGAGAAGCTGGCCGTGGGAAAGGCAAGAGAAAAGATGGCTTCAAGAAAACCTGCATGCTTCCTTAGCCCATTCTCTCTAATCTCCACTTCTTTCTCTCTTCTACCCCATCCCCTACTCTGGGGCTCCCTCCATTGCCAACATCCTCCATTCTACAGTTTTCTCTCCCCTGGTCTTACACCCTGAGTCCAATTAATTAGCTCCCTGCGAGCCTGGTGGGCTGCCATCTATAGGGTAGCACAGTGTCGGACATGACTGAAGCGACTTAGCAGCAGCACCCGTTATGCAGGTCTTCTTGTGGTCCCTGCTCTGGCCTGTATTTCAGTCTTCATTCTGCAGTTAGATAAGCTGATGGGCAGAGAAAAAAGAGGAGGAGAAGGCATGATGGCACCAGACATCTTCTGGATTTATCTTGTCCAGTCTCCCGTGGAGACTCGGGGCTGTTATATTTGCCCAAAGCTTCACAGCCCGTGGGAGTACATTCATGTACACTCATCTTCTGTCCAAGGCAGCACCCTATTCCGCCAGTGTTCCAGGTACTTTTTCAAAGGATTTGCAGATATCAGACCAAGGTAAAGCACAGAAAACCAGGAAACTGCATATGAGCAATATAGCAATTTTTAGTTTCTCCAGGTGGAACCCAAATCTATAGATCCTACCAAGCCTTGAACTTGACTACCTAGCTACACAGCATTTCCCCACCAATCAGCCAGACTAACGTGCTCGTCTGCACTCTCTCTCTAGAATTCTATTATCACAGTGCAGGAAGGGCTGCCCAGTTCCCTCATTTTGCAGACACGGAAGCTGAAACCACGCCAAGAACAGAGGCTTGGCTCACTGATAAATCATTAAGCAGAAATAAACAATTAAATTGCCTTCACATGTTGAGGAAGAATATACGTGCCTTGGATTTTTCTCCTTCATCTCTTTCTCTTGTCAGTGATATGAATGAATTTGCCCTAAGCAATCTCTATATTCTCAAGGGGGTATAAATTCTACAAGGGTATTGAAATCACATAGACTTGGGTTCAAACTCTATCACTGCCAACTTTGACCAATCTACCTAACTTTTCTGAGCTTAAGTTTCATCATCTGTAAAATGTGGACACTCATACCTACATATTTAAGGTTGGGGTGAGGATTAATGGGGAGTCATGAGAAGAACTGGGCATGAAGCTGACAAATATTCTGTGCTTAATACAGGTGCATTCCCTTTAACTTTGGGGGAAAATGAAATGTAAGTCAGGAATGCAGCTAAGTATCAAACTAGTCGGAGCTTATGAGTACCACCAACCTACAACCTTGCAGGGTATCCTGTTGCTTCGGTGGCGTGTGCTACCTAAGGCTGGGTGACCTGGGTGCCCATGGACATCCATGGAGCAGTTTTGGAGTGGTAATTGAGGAATATTTAATGGAAGTGCAGTCAAGGAGAAAAGGCACATGGAACACGGCTCCAAAATCATTCAGGGGATACCAGTTCAGAAGCACTCTCTATAATGACTAACAGGCTTCAGGGAGAGGCAAATGTTTTGAGTGTGGCACTTTTAGAAACTACTGCCTAAACACATTCTACTGCTAGCTCAGTTGTAAATGGCTCTCAGTCATCACAGGGGCACCTCCAGTTCAATGTCCCATTTGCTCTCAGCACCACCCTGGGAGGCCTTCTGTTACCCGAGTCAGCTGCATGCTGAGTGCTCCTTGCCCTCTCATGACAGTCCTCTCTGTCGGTCCTACCATGAGTCCCATTGTATCAGTGAGAAAACCATGGTTCAGAGAAGTTAATAATTTCCTCAAAATCACACAGCTATTTAGGGAAGGTCTTCTGCTTTGTCTAGTGTGATTCTCTTTTCCCACCGTACTCAGTGCTTTGCGTTAGTCACTCAGTCGTGTCCAACTCTTTGCAACCCCAAGGACTGTCGCCCACCAGGCTCTTCTGCCCATGGAATTCTCCAGGCAAGAATACTGGAGTGGGCTGCTATTCCCTTCTCCTAGAGATCTTCCTGACTCAGAGATTGAACCCAGGTCTCCTGCATTGCAGGCAGATTCTTTACTATCTGAGCCACCAAGGAAGCCACACCCAATGCTTTATCCTTTATATACACATGCCTTTCTGGAAATTTAAAAAAAAAAAAAAAAAAAATAATAAAAAGTGAGAAGATAATGGCTCTAGCCACGCAAAGACAGAGGCAATTTCTCAAGGGCAGAGCAGGTGTGAATCGCTAAAAGGAAACAAAAAGGTCCATCTGACCTCACGCTTCTCAGGCAAAGCACTTAGCACCAGATGACAAGGGCAGAGGAGGCCCAGGGGCCTAGGGGTTACACGTCCAGCTTTCTGCAAACTAAATGCCATAGTCATTTAGATTCCAAAGCCCTGTGTGTGCTGCTTAGCTGGAACCTAGAGGAAACGAAAAAAATGCTAATCAGAGAGTCTATTACCAGATCAGGAGATTAAACTTAACTTACATTCTCATATTCTTAATGTTTCCAACCAACACTGCACCAATCTTAGAATCAGCAAAGGAGTACAATCTATTTATATTTAAGTAGGCAGGTAACTGGGGAGGCCTGCTCAGCCTGGGCATTCAGGTCAACCCTGCTCCCAGGATGAGGAGGAGTAAGCAATTTGGCCAAAGGCAAAATGAAGCAGAGAGTCAAGGCAGTGGTCCAGCCTTTTCAATCTAAAATTCATCATGACTGCAGACAGAAAATACTGGTGATTACCTGTGTCTCCCTTTAAACTCGACATATTCTCATTTCAGTTCTCCACTCTTTCGCATCCAAGTGATCCAGGAAGGGCTGGACAATGTCCGTCACATGCTTGTTTCTCCAAATGCATTCTGCAGAGCCCTACACTGGTAAGACATTAATAGGAAATAGAGTCTTCTATGTTCAAGTAAACTTGGGAAATATTGAGACAAGCGAAGAGAAATGGGTCTATTTCCCATAAAGCTATTCAAAGTGTATTTCCTTGAGATGCTGGTCTGTAATATGAACCTCTCATATTATGTCTACATCTCTCATCTAATATGTCTGTATATGCATGTGTTTGGGTGTAGATACCCACTTGTCCACACTTATTCTGGACCAGAGCTTGAAAATTCTTGGTTTCGATCATTCCAGCTTTACTCTTCTGTGGGAACAAAGAGAGAAGCAAGCAAAGACCTCCAAGTTTTTATTTTACAAGTGCCAGACACTTTGTGTAAAGCCAAGGGCTTCACTGCCATGATATTAAGTTGGAATATTTCATTAATAACTGATCTCTTAATTCATGTTTTATGATCCTGTCAGCAATAGAGGCACTTGTCTCTGCCGAAAAAGAAAGTGTGTGTAGCTGCTAATCGTGTGCCTTCCCTCCCTCTGCCCCATTAACTTGGAAAGGAAGAATCACTGGAAAAGGTGGACGAAAGTCAAAACAATTGAGTTGTCTCTTTATGGATTTATCGAATGGCAACTGGTGCCATAGAGAGAACTAGGCGGGAGCGGCGGAGCATGCCGGGAAGGCCATTGATCATCAGGCACCTGGGTCAAAAAGGATTTTATCTTCTGTCCTCAAATCTAAATGGCACGCTGGAACACAGATGCAGCGGACGGAGGCTGAGAGCACCAGCAGACACTCAGTCCTCCCATCACCAGCCCCTCCCATGGAGAGGTCTCCAAGGTCACCACAGGGTAAAAGAACCCCATTTGGGAGAAGTTAAGATGGGGTTACATTTATTGCTGAGCATCTATCATGGACTAAACTCTGAGGATGCAGACAAATGAGACATGACCTCTGGCTTCTGGGGCCCACTGTTTAATGTGAGGGATGACAGACAGTGAATGCCGGTGGGTCAGAGGAAGCGATGAAAGGAAACAGTTCCCGGGCCCTTAAGGGACCAGGAAGGATCGGGAAAGGAGATGGCTATGCCCCTCCAGCATGTGGAACTCGATCCCCCATCCCGCAGTTCAGGCTGCACTTGCGACTGGCTTCTAATTAAGAGAGTAGAGGAAATAGACCTCTGTGGCACACCACTGTAACCAGATGATCAGGACACCATCAGGCTGAGACCAGGCACCCTCTGATGCAACAGGATGACAAGGCCTTCACCTCTGTGCTGATCGTGAGAAAACACAAACCCCAAATGAGGGAAATTCTAGAAAACACCGGACCAGCTTTTTAAAACAACTGTTAAGAAAGAATGGAGGGAGGGAGGGAAGGAGGGAGGAAGGAAAAAGGAAGAAATTGTCACATATCAAAGGAAGCCAAGGAGACAAAGCCATTAAAAGCAACATGGAGACATGGCTTGGGTCCCGGGGGAAAAAAAAAAGGACACCGGTGGAAATCACATGAAATCCAAATAATGCCTGTAAGTTTAGTTAACGGTAATGTACAAAGGTTGATTTCTTAGTTTTGACAAATATACCAAAGGTTGACACCTTACACGTACATACATAAGATGTCAACCTTAAGGGAAGCTGGGTAAAGGGTATACGGAATGTTTCTCTACTATCTTTGCCAATTTTCTATATATCTAAGACCGTTCCAAAATTAAAAATCCAAGAAAATAAAAAGCTACAGTGCTTATGAGGGGTTTGGGGAGACTGATTACTCCTGTAAAGCAGTTTGAAGGAAAGGAATAAAAATCCTAGGAAGACACTGTTGTCAGAGGGAAATGTGTGCACAGAGTGACGATCTGTTCAGAGCACTGTGTGTGCCTGCTACGGCAGGAGGCTTGTAGCGCAGTGGAAATGACCCAGAGTATCAGACAAGAGCACAAAGAACCTTCTAGCTTAGATGGAGGATGCTAGTGAGGCAACGAAGGATTAGAGCAGAGAAAACCTGTCATACGTGAACACACCGTCAAGAAGGCAGGAGAGTCGGTAAAGACAACCGGCAAGTCTTGTTTAATCTGAAAGCAGCAAAATGGGGAAACCAGCAAGTGAAATCACAGTGAGGCCATCCTACGTGGGCCCAGCTCCGACGTGACTTCTAAGCTGAGTGGCAGGTGGAGACAGTGACGTGCTTCTCAGACTTGGAGGCCCTGAAAGCATGAGGATCATAAACACGGAAGCTTGTCTGCTCTGCCTGCACACCTGGTATTTACTCTGCAACTCAGAGAATCTGGGGGAGGATTCAGGCAACTGGACACAACCGAGTCACAAACATTAAGATAAACTCATGATGGCAAACTGATCACTAGATAATGAAGAAGCAGCGGGCTTTGGGGGACCAGATCATGGCAAACCCAACTCAAAAACCCTAAAACTGACCCAGTGTCTTCAGAGTAAAGCCCAAACACTTAAGCCTGGCATTCAACGTCTATTATGTCTGCAGTAGACCACCTTTCTATCTCACTTTCTTCCTTGTTGTTTCACTGCAGATAGCCCAACTCCACATCCTACAAAAATAAAAAAAGCTGAATCTCCAGTTCCTGTGTTCTTGTGTAATCTGTTCTCTTAGCACGAGCTGCCTTGACTTGAGCCCAAGTCCTAATACTTGATGCACATACCACTGCCTCCATGAAGGTCTCCCTGACCACAGAGTAAAACCTGTCTCAGTTTTCTACATTCCAGCTTTCGTATGTACCTCCTTCAGGATTTACTCCGTTCTACTATGTTTTGGGTTGGCTGTGAGCACACACAGCCATCCCTTAATCGGTATCTATATTCCCACCAGCCCTTACACACAGGTGTTCAGGTGAAGTGTTGGGTGGCTACCCAACACTCAGTCCCTAACCACATCTCTCAGCAGAGAATGGGAACGCCCACTTTCCCAGATTCCACTGCAGAGAGAGGTGGCCATGCGACTCACTTTCGGCTAATGAATCACAAGGCGAAACCTTTGAAGGCGCTTCTGAAAACGACTTTTCTTTTAATAGAGGAAATCGCTCATAAGGAGAGCTGTTTTCTGCCTGCCCTGCCTTCATTCTTGTTTTAAATTATATATTGTTTCATAAATCTTGGGGTGCTACAGCTGCCTGGAAACTCCAAGGAGAAGATCAAATCAGCCAGAGATTCCAATGCTGGGTATGAGAGTCTTGAGCTGCAAAGTCACCAATCTACAAACTTTTTGTCACATGAGATAACTAAACGTCCTCCCTTCTAGTCTAAGCCTCCAGGATACAGGTAAAACCATCCTAGGAAAGGTGGTGCACTGGTAAGGAACCCACCGGCCAGTGCAAGAGACACAGGTTCAATCCCTGGGCGGGAAGATCCCCTGGAGAAGGGAATAACTACGCACACCAGTGTTGGTGCCTGGAGAATTCCACGGACAGAGGGGCCTGGTGGGTTACTGTCCATGGGCTCATGAAGAGTCACAGACAACTGAGCATGCCTGCAGGCATCCTAAGCAAGACTCTACCCGATATCTTTTTTAGCTGAACTGAATGTGAGAGTGTTCTGTCATTCGAGTTCCTTTACGAGGAAAGCCTGAACTTCTCAATGCATGTCCTTCAGAGAGAGGCAGTCACTTGCAGCTCCGAGTCTATGCCTCCAGCCCTGGATGAAAAGAGCACAGAGTGTGGCCTGAATGACGATTATTCCGTCGTGGGATTTCTAATCTGGCCCGGGAAACGCTACCCAAGGCCAAGTCATCATCCCCTTATGACTTCATCTACCCTGAAATGTCAAGTGCTGATTCTCGCCACACTTCCCCTGAGAGGAATTAGTAGTTTAATGAGGAACACGGGCTGTCATCTGCATCCCAGGACTTGCGACACTGGAGAGGCATTATCTCCACCAACCTGTAACCTCCTACACAGTAAACACAGAGGTCAAATAAAATATCCCCCTCACATTCCACAGTCCAAGAATCAGAGAGCTGAGTTAACGTTCCCAGAGAGAATCAACAGCTGGCAACAGTTGCTGAGCGTCTAATACACAGGAGTCTGGGCACCAAGAGGGTGGTTGACAAAGACAGATAAAAAGGGGCAAGAAAATTAACAACTGGTGAACTGGAAACTTCATCCCAAGGGCTTTATCTTTGGTGAGTCTTCTAATCCTCAGTATATTTAAGGCTCGATATACCCATATTAGGAGAAGGAAATGGCAACCCACTCCGGTGTTCTTGCCTGGAGAATCCCAGGGACGGGGAAGACTGGTGGGCTGCCGTCTCTGGAGTCGCACAGAGTCAGACACGACTGAAGTGACTTAGCAGCAACAGCAGCAGCGTACCCATATTAGGACTTCCCTGGTGTCTCAGACGGTAAAGCGTCTGTCTACAATGCAGGAGACCTGGGTTCAATCCCTGGGTTGGGAAGATACCCATATTATAGAAACGAAGCTCAGAAATTATGTAGATTATTCAAAACAGCATCACTAAACCAAAAGGTGGAAAAGCCCCAAACAGCAGATAAGTGGGTAAACCAAACATGGTATACCCATAAAACGAAATGCCATTCAGCCATAAAGTGATTAAGTCCTCATATATGCTAAAACTTGGATGAAGTTGAAAGACATTATGCTATTAATATATGAAAGAAATCAGACATAGAAGGCCAGACACTGAATGGTTCTACTTACGGTGAGTATCGAGCATAGGTAAATTCGTAGAGACAGAAGTGGATTAACAGTATCAGGAATCAGGCTGCGAGTCTGTGTGTGCACATGTACCCGTGTGTATACATGTGAACTGAGGAGTTATTGCTTAGTGGTTGCAGAATTTCTGTTCGGGGTTAGGATTTTGGAAAGAGACAGTAGTGACGGTTGTCCACAATGTGAAACCAACTAACGCCACTGGATTAACTGCACCCTGAAAAAATGGTTGAAATAACAAATTATATGTTAGACACGTGCAGATACATAACCACGATTCTTAAAAAAATCGCATTATTACTAAATGTTTTGACAACTCAAAATGTATCTTCGGGGAATTCCCTGGAGGTCCAATGGTTAAGACTTTCATCAGCCTCGGCTTGATCGCCGGTCAGGGAATTAAGATCCTGCGTGCTGCAGAGCCAAAACCAAATAAACAATCTGTGACTCCAAAGTCTGTAATCTCTCCAGAAAACCATATAAGAGGTTCTCACAGATGTAATCCATTGCTGCCCAATAGGACTTTTTTTGAAAACGGAAAATGCTGTATCTGCCCTTTCCAGTATGGTTACCACTGAGCACATAGAGTTAAATAAATAACTTTTAATTAAATTACTTGATGCATTTTACTAAGTTATTTTTAAAAATTATTTAACCCATTTTAAGCATTGAAATTTATACAACAGCCACTTGTTGAGCACCACAGATCAAGTGAAGCGTGGATGACTAAGGAAACAGCGTAACAAAACGGTGATGCCCTGACGACTGAAAAGATAAAATCCTTGCAAATTAAGACCTCAATATTAAAAAAGGTGGACCCACTCAAAGCTTCAGAGATTATCAGCACAGCCTCCAGTCTGTCTCTTTGATTTTGGTTCATTTCTACCTCCAATCCGTCCATCAGGAAAATCAATCTTAATAACAGCGTGTCTGACTGTGTCACCTGCTTTATAAAAACTCGACTATATAGGAATGCATATACTAAGTGGAAGAAGCCAATCTGAATATACTGTATGCTGTAGGATTCCAACTACATGACATTCTGGAAAAGGCCAAACTATGGAGACAGGAAAAAGATCAGTGGTTGCCCAGGATTCAGGGAGGGAGAGAGGGAGGAATGGGTAGAGCACAGAGGGTTTTTCGGGCAGTAAATCTACTCTGTTTGAGTAAAAAGGTTGATTCAGGTTTTGTCAAAACCCACAGAACATACGAGACCAGGAGTGATCTCCAATGCCAACTGTGGACACTGGGTGATAATGGTGTGTCAATGCGGGTCCATCAGTTGAAAACGTACTGCTCAGACGGGGGATATTGGGAGTGGGAGATCCTGGAGGTGGAAGCGGGGATAGGGCATATGTGGAACTCTGTACTTGCTGCTCAATTTTTCTATAAACCTAAAATGGTTCTAAAAAGTAAAGTCAATTAAGGGGAAAAAAAAAGAAAACACTAAAAAGTAAAAGACCATTAAAACTCACTAATCTCCTTGCTCCTTCCTCCCTCCAGTCCCTTTCTCACTACTCCAGAGATTCA
>SJYA01011788.1:0-12331 GCA_006410615.1 Neotragus moschatus
TTTATTTGGACATCTGTGTTTCTAGTTTGTTCCTTCATTTGTGTAGTATTTCTCTGCCTTTTCATTATTATTTTTTTTTTTTTAACTTACTGTGTTTGAGGTCTCCTTTCCCAGGCTTCAAGGTTGAATTGTTTCTTCCTTTGTTTCTGCCCTCCTAAGTTTGGTCCAGTGGTTTGTGTAAGCTTTTTGTATAGGGTGGGATTTGTGCTGAGTGTTTGTTTGTTTGTTTTTCCTCTGATGGGCAAGGCTGAGTGAGGTGGTAATCCTATTTGCATGATTGGGTTTGTATTTTTGTTTTGTTTGTTGTTTAGATGAGGCATCCTGCACAGGGTGCTACTGGTGGTTGGATGATGCTGGGTCAACAACTGTATTCAAGTTGTTTCCTTTGTATGAGTTCTCACTACTTGATACTCCCTAGGGTTAGTTCTCTCATAGTCTAGGGTCTTGGAGTCAGTGCTCCCACTCCAAGGCTCAGGGCTTGATCTCTGGTCAGGAGCAAAGGTTCCACGAGTGGTTTGTTATGACATTAAGTGAGATTAAAACAAATATCCAGAAACGAGAAACCAAAGATGAACCCCAGACAAATGGTAGTTATAAAATCAGGCAAATAATAGTTAAAATAATGGCATATATACACATACACCCATGAGCAAAGTAAAAAGAGTCCAACAAAAATTAAGTATAATAGATTGACCTGGCGAACAAAGGAAATAAAAATTTAAATTTACCAGTTAAGAACAAAACTAACAAAGCACAAACTGGAAAACAAAACTAAAGCAAGGTGTCAAGTGGGGAATAAAGCATGAACACTAACAAATATGTTGAGAGGAAAGGAAAGAAAGAAAAGAAAAAAGAATAGATATGCAAAGTTAAATAGAGGTCAATGAAGAAGATTTATATACATTAAAGATGAACTGCAAGGGAAAAGAACTGTAGGAAAGGCAAACAAAGGAATAAATGTAGAAAAAAATAATAGGTTTAGAAAATTGAAAGTTAACATTATAAAATAGAGAAAAGAAAAAAAAAAAGGAAAAGGAAAACTCCACAGAATTGCAAATGCCCAACATAAATGCAGAGCTTTATAACAAAAATAAAGGTGTGACTGCATATACACATATACACCCATAAGCAAAATCAAAACAGTCCAACAAAGATGAAGTACAATAGATTGACCCAGTGAACAAAGGAAACTCAAAATGATATCTACCAGAGCAAAAGTAACTAAAGCACAAAGTGGAAAGCAAAATTAAAGCAAGGTGCCAATTGGGGAATAAAGCAATAAAAATAAAACTAACAAATATGTTGAGAGGAGAGGAAAGAAAGAATAGATATGCAAAGTTAAATAGAGATAGATGAAGATTTATATACATTAAAGATTAACCACAAGGGGAAAAGAACAGTAGGAAAAGCAAACAAAGAAATAAATGTAGAAAAAATAATAATAGGTTAAAAAAATTTTTTTAAAGCTCAAAAGCTTAATTAGATTTCATAGTTCCAATAAAATCGACAACTACAATCAACAATAAAAATGGAAAAAAAGAAAAAATCCAAAATAATCTACAGAACAAGTCAAAACATAAGAATAATAAATGTTTTTCTTGAGTCACTGCTGTCAGAGTCCTTTCCCTCACTGGGAGTCACAGTCTACCTCACCTCCCTAGGATGCTCTCCAACACCGTGCTGATCTCTGAACCTGTTGTGAGGGCTGCTCAGATTCTAATCTGGTCCTACTCCTGTGTGTGTTCTTGCTTCCAGTGTTCACAGATATCAGAACTAGTGCATTTTCTTTTGTGGGAGCTCTCAGTGAGAGCTTTTATATATTCCATAGACACAGAGTCTTCCTAGTTGATCGTGTGGATTTATGCAGCTTGTACAACTGGTAGGAAGGTTTTAGGTCTTCTTCCTTAGTCATACTCCCCTGGGTTTCAATCGTGGTTTTATTTCCACCTCTGCATGTGGATTACCCACTGGGGTTTGCTCCTGAAGCTGCCCTGGAGGACTTGGGTTTGCCCCTGTGAGGGCCAGATGGGGAGGTGGTGCAGCTACTTAGTCGCAGGGGTTCTGGCAGCACCAGGTGCTCAGGGGAACTGGTGGCTAGGGTAGCAGGAAATATAGCACTCAAGAAGGGTATGGCGACTGGTATTGGCCAATATGCTCGAGGATTCTTGCCTGGAGAAACCCCTCCCTGACAGAAAGCCCGGCAGGCCACGGTCTACAGGGTTGCAAAGAGTCGGACGCTACTGAAGTGATCCTGCGCACATAGACACAAGACTTTTTTTGCCTGTGGCAGCTCTGCCCCAGGGAGAGTTGAGTGTGAGGGTGGCGCAGCTGCTTGGCTTGCAGGGACTCTGGAGGCGCCAAGTGTGCAGGGACACAGACTGCCTCTGCTGCAGGAGTTACAGCCCTATCAGAGTCTTTTTTCGAGCCTCTTGTAGCTGGATCAGAAGGTCTCTTTGGCCAGTCTTTGTCCTTAGCTCTGCCCATTCAGGCACTTAGAGGGGTCCTTCTCTATTGTTCCACACGTCAGGCACATAGAGGGGACCCTCTGACTGAAGTCCTACTCTGTAGTTTGGCGCATCAGTCACTTAAAGGAGCATCCTGGGTGGGTTCCTACTCTGTAGTTCAGTGCGGCAGGCATTTGATGGCCAGCCTCTCTAGTGTTCAGCTGCCAATGCGGGCGTGTGAGGGGAGAGAGGCTATAGTGATGGCTCCACCCCCTACACGTGACTCAGCAGTATCCCCTTGCTTCCATGGCTGCCCAGCTTTCCTCCACAGGCATTTCCCACCACAATCTCCTCCCGCGCATCCCTTGATCCGTCTCTCCACAGTTAACAGCAGCCCTTGCCCTGGGATTGCTCCACAACCCCTAAACTCCAGCTCCCAGCCATTGCACCTTCCAGGGGACCTGCATCCCTGTCTGGGGTATGCATGGCTGCGGAAAGGACTGTCTGATTCTCATTCTATTTAGGCTGCCACAGATCAGCTGTTCGTTCTCAGCCTTTCCTCTGACTCAGACAGTTGCCCCAGTGTGGGGATCAAACCCCTGCTTCAGTTCCCCCACCCACGGAGGGCAGGTCCAGTCCTACTAACCCTCCTTTTTTTCCCCCTAGTTCCTTCCTCCTACCAAGTTTTGTGTGGGTCTATATATTCTTTTCCACTGGTCAGGTACTCCTGTCCTCTCTCAGCTGGTGTTCTGCATGCACTTCTGTGTCTGAAGTTGTATCCCGGATGTATCCATGGAGAGAGACGTACTCCATGTCCACCTACTCCTCTGCCATCTTGTTCTCTGTGGTCTACTTTTTGTGTGCCTTAGGTTTCGGGGAAATCCCTTGTTCCATATTACCCAACTATAGAAAGTAATTAAAGTTTGATACTCATCTCTTGTTGAGAAGAAGAACTAAGAAAATAGCATCTTATGAAAATTGAGATATTTCATATATATTTGTTTAGTAACTAAATATTGTCAGAGGATCTATTCAATAGACAGTCTTTCATTCTAAATGAAATACAGATATTTTTAGCTCTCCTCTAATGTTATTTGATTGTGATTGTATTAGATTCTTATTACTGCTCTAACACATGACCACAAGCTTAGTGGTTTAAAACAATAAACATTTATTACTATTTCATTATTATTATTTATAACACATTTATTACCTTTCACTCCCACTGGGCTAAAGTAAGGTTATGTTCCGTTTTGGAGACTCTAAAAGAGAATCTGCTTTCTTGCATTTTCCAGATTCTAGAACTTGCCTGCATTCCTTGGCTCATGGCCCCTTTCCATTTTCAAAGCCAGTAATGGCCAGTCCAGTCTTTCCCACATCCTATCACTGACATTGACTGTCCTCTCTTTTTCACGTGTGAGCACCTTGTGATTACATCAGGCCCATGCAGATAATCCAGGATTATGTTCCCATTTTGAGATTCCTAATCACCAGTCCTACCAAGTCCCTTGGCAAACATGTGCACAGGTTCTGGGATATGGACATTTGGTGGTGGTAGGGCATTGTTGGAGAAGGCAATGGCACCCCACTCCATTACTCTTGCCTGGAAAATCCCATGGACGGAGGAGCCTGGTGGGCTGCAGTCCATGGGGTCGCTGAGGGTCGGACACGACTGAGTGACCTCCCTTTCACTTTTCACTTTCATGCATTGGAGAAGGAAATGGCAACCCACTCCAGTGTTCTTGCCTGAAGAATCCCAGGGACGGGGGAGCCTGGTGGGCTGCTGTCTATGGGGTCGCACAGAGCTGGACACGACTGACGTGACTTAGCAGCAGTAGCAGCAGCAGGGCATTGTACTTTGGCCACCTAATGTGAAAAGTTAAATCACTGGGAAAGACCCTGTTGCTGAGAAAGATTGAGGGAAAGAAGAAATGGGGACGACAGAGTATGAGATGGTTGGATGGCATCACTGACTCATTGAACATGAGTTTGAACAAACTCTGGGAGACACTGAAAGAAAGGGAAGCCTGGCATGCTGCAGTTCATGGGGTCACAGAGAGTCAGAAATGATTGAGTGACTGAACAACAACACAGGCATTATTCTGGTGCCACAAGGCTATTGAAGCATAAACCATTTCACATATTCTTTGTTAAATAATTTCATCCACTTTGTATTAGAAATTAACTCCCCAGGAAGTTCTCAAGATTGGCTAAGATTATTCTAGACAACCCTCTACCACTCCATTGCCTAGTCACGACTTGTCTAATTTATTGAGGAAAGAGTAATGTGTTTTTGGATGTGAGACACAGAGATGACTACATACATTTGTCGCCTTCCCTTTGCCAATTCTCCATTTTATTTAATTCTGTAGAGACCTGGCATATTGCCCTTGGAAACTGGCCACTCCCTAAAATACTGCCAATTTGGGCTTAGAGAAGAAAGATTATGAGATGGTTGCTTGAAACAGTGTATTACAACACTATTGTGAAGATGTATTACAACATCAGCAGTAAATAATAAGAAAAAGGAAATTTAAAAAAATCATTTGTGTTGGGGTTTAGTTTGAAATAAGGTTTAACCCTCCCTGCACTGCTCTAGCGTGGTGATTCTTCATTTCGGTCATTGCTGCAGTGTTTCCATCCATCTGCAGCACTCTGCTGGTACCAGCTGTTGCGATGTGGCCAGCAGGTGCCCCCGTGTGTTCGAAACGTCCTGTGGCTCCTGAGGAGAATCAGGACTTAACTCATTTACCCTGGCTCTTCCATGCCTTTCTCTGCCAACACAGCTGCAACTCAGCTCCTCCGTCTAGAAACCTGGCAGCTGTCCCAGCCTGGTGCTACCTGCCAACACTTTTCTGAAGACCAGCCAGAGGAGGGAGGAACGGGGGAGCAGGGGGCTAAGGAGGGAAGGAGAAGATGCAAATCTAATTCCATTGGCCTGCAGCCGCCTTAGATCTCCATGCTCCCAGAGGTAATGACATACTTGTATTCAGCAGCCCTCACTGATCTTGCTTGTAAAAGTCCTATTTAGATGTGGGCACATTTTTCTGAGATTTGAGTTTCTGGAATTACCCTAATCTTCCTCTTGATTCTGCAATTACAGAGAATGAGAAGACCCCACTGGCTAGAATAGTGTCCTCCCACGCAGAAGAGTGGTGATTTGGTGTTCTTATGTCTCTTTGCTGATATGCTGATCATTAACTTCTCTACCTTCCTCTCATCTCCATAATGAGCTACAAGAACACTGTTCACCTTTTTAGGATGCGAACCTCTTGTTAATGTCAACTTTTATAGCCTTCCCACTGGATAGTACTGTAGTTGTACTTTAAGTAACGGTTGCTTTTTAAAATATGTCACCAAAAGCATTTGAGTGCAATAAGTTTTGGATAAATTTGTGTTACAGCAGTCTCTAATAACATTTAAAAACCATCCAGAACAGAGTCTGCTGCAGTACCGGGTACAAAGTATGTGGTCTTTAAGATTAATGGAAAGAATAAAGGCAATGTTTGTTGTGAATATGGATTCATGAGCCCTTGACAAGAACTTGACACCCTAGAGAAAGGGTGGCTCCTAGGAGGGGCCCCACTGGAGGGAAATGGGCCCAGACTTGCCTGGTTTGTGTGTGCATAGGCCAGGTCTGTTAGTAGCCCAATCAGCTCTCTGCAAGGATGGAGAGGCCCTCAGGGAGCAAGGCGAAGAGGGTGGTTGGCAAGATCACAGTTCAGAGCAGGCCCACCCACAGGAAACCACAGTGTTGAGATTCCCCCTTTTCATGGTTCAGAATCCTTCAAAACAAATAAAGCTACCCTGTAGGCTTGGACTCCAGTTACACCCTTTTGGTTTATATTACAAATCTTACCAGGAAAAGTGACCCCCACAGCAGCTAGAGCTAAGTGGGAAAACTATCCAAGTAGAAGAGACAGCAGCCAGGGCACCCAGCTCTAGTCCACAAAGGGACCTCACCAGGGGACAGTGATTGAAAGTTCTCTGTGTTATCCTGCAAACAAGTTGGGAATCAAAGAACAGGCAAATGAAGAGAAAACTGGTTAGAAACCAGAATGATGAAATATTTAGAAACCAGTAAGACCCTAATGCTGGGAAGGATTGAGGGGAGAAGGAGAAGGGGTCAACAGAGGATGAGATGGTTGGATGGCATCACCAACTTAAAGGACATGAGTTTGAGCAAGCTCTAAGAGATGGTGAAGGACAGGGAAGCCTGGCATGCAGCAGTCCATAGGGTCGCAAAGAGTCAGACAGGACTTAGCAACTAAACAACAACAGGACATGGTGAGGGCTTCCCTGGTGACTCAGAAGGTAAAGAATCTCCCTGCAATGCAGAAGACCAGGTTTGATCCCTGAATTGGGAAGATCCTCTGGAGAAGGGAATGGCTACCCATTCTAGTATTCTTGCCTGGAGAATTCCATGAACAGAGGAGCCTATTGGGCTACGGTCTATGGGATTGCAGTCAGATATGACTGAGTGACTAACACTTTCAGTTTCAGGACACGGTGATAATTCCTGTGTATCGGAATGGACAACTAACCTGAGCTCTTAAGAAGCTTCTGAAGCAGGCTTTCTCACCTCCCACCCTAATGACTAGGCATTAACCCTTTGTTTGCTGGATTGAGGGAAAGTTAGGCTTTCAAGGTGGTTGGGATGGTAATACAGAGACTTGATTCAGAGGCAACCTAGCAACTGGTAAGAAAGGATTTCCATATTTAATACCTAAAAAAGCTGTACCCCTGCATATTGGTCGCTTAAGTCAGTAATCAAAAACTCTCATAAGGGTTTTGAAGCCATGGAGAGAATAGATAGAATCCACAGATAGAATAGAAGCCATAGCTAGAATCCCATTCCTTCATTTTCTCTCACTGTCCCTATAGTGAATTCAAACCTAGACTTGCTCTTCTAAATAAAAACATTTTTTCCTGAGGTGGAAGGGGAAATTACTCTGTGTTGAGTGTCTGCTATGTTCCAGACCCTGGGCTTGGAGTTTTTCATCCATGGTTTTACTTTCCCTCACAATCATCACCCAGGCAGAGGTTATTTCCATTTATAGTTGAGGGGCTTGGCACCCAAGGTCATACATCTAGTGAAAAGTCGATCCAAATTCCACCCAAATCAGCTTGACTCCTGAGCTGATGCACTTCTTACCCACCACATCACACTACTGTTCTGAAGGTTTTCATGTAAACTTTTTGGGGATACAGTTCTCCAGGTGGGCATGAGGGCTGTATAGTTTATCAAATAGGTCCATTGTATTCTTTTTAACCACCCCCAACCAGTTCTTCATATATGACCATATTCATTTTATTTCCATTGATTGACTCAACTAGTAACTCATTAATCAACCTAACCACATTGAAGTTATCACTTTTAATGGAGCCAAAGCCACATTTAGCTTATTTGGGATATGTGCTTACTATATATTACAAAGCCTTATTTACTTAAACCTCCTTATTATCAAAAGCAAGAAACAGTTCAGTTAAAAAACACATACATAGTTACATATGTGCAGACACTCCCCAGAAGAGAAAAGTTGCAGTGATTCTGAAAGAATATCTTGGGTTTTCAGCTATAGTGTTTTCCACGGAAATTGATTTCATGGAATTGTTAATATGAGCCCTTGCCTCCTGACAGAGATTCCATCTTTTCATGAACCCTTTCCAACCCCCATTACTCCTCAGCCTTTTTATCTTCTACTATTTGTTGATAAGCCAGTATTATTAATACCTATCAAATACAAATCAATAATGATAAATGTCTATTTCCAATTAATTCTGTCTAAAATCTGATACACATGAGATTGCTAAATGGTGGGGCAAGAGGAATGCCTTTGAGCCTAATTGAGACTTTATGCCTTTGGTGAGGAGCAAAATGCCTTTGGTGAGGATTGAGGGGGTTTTGGAGGAAAGTGCCTTTGTTTCTGCGTTCTGCTCCTTACCAGGTTGTGCTCACCCTCCTCACACAATGTGTCCAAACTTCATCCTTCACAGTGAAAAGGCAAAAGGCCTTTCTGGGACTCTGTGTGAAACCACATAATGAAAATGGGCTTTGTAAGAATGGAATGAATGTAAAAGGATGGAAGTTGCTTTTCCATTCTATTGGGTCCAAACAAGTAGCAGAGTGGCCTATGACTAATATTTTAGTGTTTGACTCAATAGCTCATGTGCTCTATTTCTTTTCCCCTGTGTCTTATCTGAACTTCTTATGAGTCACAATTCTTTAGTCTACCTCAGATTCCTTAAGCACTCTGAGGTTCAAAAAATATTCCTACTTCTTGCTTCAATGCCTTCTTTTCTTAATGTAATTTTATCTTTTTAATGTATCATACAATATTTAAGACATTTTGAAAAAGAGGATGAGGAAAAATACAAGAAATACCCATGTATACTCTGGTCAGCTCAAGAGATAAAACTTCGGAAACACAGTTAAATCCGTTGTATGCTCCATGGCTTTTTGATAGAGTCTGTTACTTCCTAAGAGGTTATTTCCCAAGGGACCTGGATGCTTGGCTCTTCCCACCTTTGCAAGGTCTGGAAATGGTTCTTCCGTCTCTGGCTTTTGCGTTAAGAGTCAGAGATGACGATGTGATTTTTCCAGGCTGTGGGTTAGCCATGGAACATCTGGACCTTGGCTGTGATTTTCGGGCATCTTTCTTCTGACCTGTTGTCAGATGGAGGTGTCCACAGCTTTCCATAACCATGTCTTCCTAAGTGTACAGTGAGAGGGCCCAGAACCCTTGCCCACAGCTCTGCATTATGGGTGGCCAGAAAGGCCAAGGTAGCTGATTAAGCTCTCTGAACTTGAGATAGACAATGAGGTGACCTTGACTCATTGAAGAGGAGGGGGTGTCACTGCCTCCTGAAGCCTCAGCACTATAGTGGCTACTTTGTGACAGCAGGATGGCCTTGCTTTGGGCTGGCATCGAGGGTGGGGGCAGGGCCAGCTGTCCCTCCTTGTGGCGTCTTCTTGTTTGGTCATGGGGCTGTCCTGGCTGGAAAGCCCTGGACCGGTGCTTTCTCAGAACTTCACCATTTTTGGTGAAGAGTGAACGCAGAATATTGACTCCCTTTTATGTTATTCTGTGGACATTAAATGTCTTAGGTAAATGCTTTAAGGCCCAGTAGTTTTAAAAATAGAGAAAAGAATACATAAAGCTCGAGGAGTCATTTGCCTGTTGCTCTTGTATGTTGCAGACAAATGAACACATTCCCATGCACTTATTTATGTTGCAGGCCAGTCATTTTTCCTTACACAGGAATCTTATTAAAACAATAAATCAATGTTAACCTGGGTTTTAAATTGGCCCAATATGTTTGGAGAATTTGCTGGTTTAATTTTCCTATTTTTCATTTTCAGTTAACTAATTTACTTTTCCCAGTTGGGATACCACAACCTTAAGATGTGGATTTATCTTGAAACCAGCTAGTCCCGACATATTGCTACCAGAACAAGAGAAGAAAAGCCAACATTTTGTCTCGTAATGAGACAGCAGAGAAGCTCAGGTCCAGAAGCCACCCACCTATCCTGAGCACTGCCAAGTACCAAGCCTGGACCCTGGGAAGTGGCACCAACTGCCTGCACATTCTCTTGTATATTCTGTTCTGCATTTTCTCCACATCTTTTTGGCCTGAAAACCTCCAGTACATCTCTGTTATGGACTGAATGTTTCTGTCTTTCTCCAAATTCATAGGTTGAAGCCCTAACATGATTGTATTTGAAATAATTTATGTAAGTAATTAAAGTTAAATGAGGTGATAAGATCCAATAGGATTAATGTCCTTGTAAGAAAATATACCATCAGAGAACACTCTCCCCAGTCCTCCCACCCCACCTACACATCCCTCCCCACCATGCACACACATCCCCAACCCCTGCAGGCAAGAAGAGACCATACAAACATCCATCCAGTGAGATGGTGCCACCTACAAGCCAAGAAAGAAGCCTCAGAATGAAACTTACTTTGCTGGCACCTTGGTCTTGGACCTTCCAGCCTCCAAAACTGTGAGAAAATAAATTTCTGTTTCTTAGGCCTTGTGGTCTATGGTATTTTGTCATGGCAGCCCAAGCAGACAGAGACAAACCGACAGAGACAATCTCCTGGCAATGCTTTCCCAGGAACACTGTGATGATTGCTAGTGCACTCATTTCCCCAAAGCACTTGGGGTCCCAGCAAGATCTCAGCTGGCACCTTTAAGGGTCCTGCACCACCACAGCTTGGGTAGGTTGCAACACAGCACAAGGTCACAGAGGATGATTGGGGGCCAGATACCAAGGGAAACTTTCCAGCCACCAACCCCCAGAGAAATATGCGCATGTGAGCATGTATCTGTTGAAGAGGGGTGACTCTGGCAATGGACCAGAATAGATGTGCCCTTGAGCCCAGAATGGACATGTACTCTGAAGAGCTACTGGGTGTGAGTATTGGCCATAAGAAGATGCTGGCTCAGCAAGTGCTGTCTTTTTGGGGAAAATAGCACTGTGTGGTGTAATGGAAATGTCATTGGCTTTGGAGTCAGTCAAAACTGATTCAAATTCCAGCTTTTTACTGCACTAATCAAAATAGTATAAGCAAGGGCTCCATTGGTCACATAACTGAAAAGTCTAGGGAGATGTTCAGCTTTCAGATACAGTAACATCCAAGCACTCAAAGATGTTGTTGGAAATCTGTCTCTTTCTCTCTTTCTGCTCTGATTATCTTTCTGCTGGCCTCACTCTAAGGAGAATCTTCCTCAGCAACTCTAGAATTGTGTGATCCTTAGCACAAAGATGGGTGGAAGACAGAGAATGTCTTTGCCAAGGGGTGGAACAGGTCTGGGTGAGGTTGCTGATTGGCTGGTTCTGAGTCACATGTACACCCCTGGGGTTGATCCTACTTGAACCCAGGAGAGATAGTGTTGTTGCTTAAGAAGGAGGAAGGGATGCAGTACAGCCAAATTAGCATATGTCCACATAGACACTGTAGGGCTCTATGACTCTGGGCAAGTTATTGAACCTCTCTGATCCTCGAGTTTCCCCATTTAGAATGTCTGTACTGGTACCTACCACCAGCGAACTGATGAACACTGAAGTGTGCTTCTAGCATAGTTCCAGGCACAGAATGTAGGTGTAACAACTGTTAACTCCCTTCTTCCTCTCTTACCCTAGCCCTAGCCCTCTCCTGAAAACCTGAGGGAAGTCCATGGAACATCTGAGGATATTGAAGATGTCATGCTGTTTCCAGCTGAGTCTCCTGTGCCACGGGTTGGTTCTAGTTGGTGATGGTGGCCTTGGGGACACAGTGAGACTCTGAGGATTCCGTAGTTGGGTTCTGCCCTGGGAAATCCAGGTAAGCTGATGGAGCCTTCCAAAAGACAACTGATGTCTGCAGTTTCCTGGACTGGAGAGGTCAAAGCATCCAGCAGGTCACTTCCTGGTTCTCTCTAAAAACCAAGCATCCCACCATAAATATTACGTTCCCAAATAAATTAGGTCCTGGATGAGATATGTAGGCCCTCTCAGACCTGTAGGGATTCTCTCACCCAAATAACCACTCACTACTTGAATTGATCTTTGTGAACTCTAAAGAATCCTAATATAAATTTACCTCTCAACAGTACGTGAACCGTGAACTTCCAGATGTTCGAGCTGGATTTAGAAAAGGCAGAGGAACCAGAGACCAAACTGCCAACATCCGTTGAATCATCAAACAAGCAAGAGAATACCAGAAAAACATCAAGTTCTGCTTTATTGATTACGCCAAAGCCTTTGATTGTGTTCAGTTCAGTTCAGTTCAGTTCAGTTCAATTGCTCAGTCGTGTCCGACTCTTCCCGACCCCACTAATCGCAGCATGCCAGGCCTCCCTGTCCATCACCAACTCCCGGAGTTCACTCAGACTCACGC
>SJYA01011789.1:0-12043 GCA_006410615.1 Neotragus moschatus
CTCAAGGCAAGAATACTGAAGTGGTTTGCCATTCCCTTCTCCAGTGGACCACATTCTGTCAGACCTCTAACAGACTGGCTCCAAATAGGGAAAGGAGTATGTCATGGCTGTGTATTATCACCCTGTTTATTTAACACAAATGCAGAGTGTATCAGGAGAAACACAGGGCTGAATGAAGCAAAAGCTGGAATCAAGATTTCAGGAAGAAATATCAATAACCTCAGATATTCAGATGATGCCACTCTTATGACAGAAAACAAAGAACTAAAGAGCCTCTTGATGAAAGTGAAAGAGGTGGATTAAAAATCAGCATTCAGAAAACTAAAATCATGGTATCTTGTCCCATCACTTCATGACATATAGGTGGGGAAACAATGGAAACAGTGACAGACTTTGTTTTGGGAAGATCTGAAATCACTGCAGATGATGACTATAGCCATGATATTAAAAGACGCTTGCTCCTTGCAGGAAAAGTTATGACCAACCTACACAGCATAGTAAAATGCAGAGACATTACTTCGCCAACAAAGGTCCATCTAATCACACTTTTTTTTTTTTTCTCAGTAATCATGTATGCATGTGAGTTTGGGACTATAAAGAAATATGAGTGCCAAAGTATTGATGGTTTTGAACTGTGGTATTGGAGGAGCCTCTTGAGAGTCCCTTGGACTTCAAGGAGATCCAACCAGTCCAACCTAAAGGAAATCAGTCTTGAATATTCATTGGAGGGACTGATGCTGAAACTGAAACTACAGTACTTCAGTCACCTGATGGGATGAACTGACTCATTTGAAAAGACCCTCATTCTGGGAAAGATTGAAATTGAGAGTAGAAGGGCTGGACAGAGGATGAGATGGTTGGATATCATCACTGACCCAGTGGGATAATGTATACTCCGGGGGTATACATGTATACAAATACAATGGTATTTGACAGGGAGGCCTGGTGTGCTGCAGTCTATGGGCTCCCAAAGAGTCAGACGTGACTGAACTGAACTGGGAAATAAATTAGGAGTTTGGGTTTCACATCCATACTTCTATATACAAAATAGGCAAACAGTAAGGACTTACTATTGGAGAAGGCAATGGCACCCCAGTCCAGTACTCTTGCCTGGAAAATTCCATGGACAGAGGAGCCTGGTGGACTGCAGTCCATGGGATCACTAAGAGTCGGACAAGACCGAGCGACTTCACTTTCACTTTCCACTTTCATGCACTGGAGAAGGAAATGGCAACCCACTCCAGTGTTCTTGCCTGGAGAATCCCAGGGATGGGGGGAGCCTGGTGGGCTGCCATCTCTGGGGTTACACAGAGTTGGACACGACTGAAGCGACTTAGCAGCAGCAGCAGCAAGGACTTACTATATAGAACAGGGAACTATACTCAATATCTTTTAATAACCTCTAGTGGGAAAAAATTTCTGAAAACAAATATATTTAATTGAATCAGTTTGTTGTACACTCAGAAACTTACACAACACTGTAAATTAACTATCCTTCTATTAAAAAGAAAATGAAAAGTCATTAATGTGCATATATAAAGACCATCACCAGTTCAGAGCTGGATTCCTCAACTGACTTCAGCTCTCTTCAAAGCCTACAGGGCATCGACTGTGCACCAAGTTAGGTGTGGGGAGTACAGTCTTCCTATGAGCCTTGCTGGGAAAAGTTTGTAATTAACTTTGGCTGAACCTGAAAGATCTCACAAAGACTTAACACTAGATGGAAACCTCTTTTCAGATAGTTTTGCTCTTTTAAAATAAATATATTTTTTATTATAACTGGAGACTAATTACTTAACAATATTACAGATATGCTTGCCATTCATTCACATGAATCAGCCATGGGTGTACATATGTGTCCCCATCCTGACTGCTCCTCCCACCTCCCTCTGCATCCCATCCCTCTGGGTTGTCCCAGAGCACTGGTTTTGAGGGCCCTGCTTCATGCATCAAACTTGCACCAGTCATCTATTTTGTGTATGGTAGTATACATATTTCAATTCTATTCTCTCAAATCATCCCACCCTTGCCTTCTCCCACAGAATCCAAAAGTCTATTCTTTACATCTGTGTCTCTTTTGGTGTCTTGCATATAGGATCGTCATTACCATTTTTTAAAAATATCATTATATGTGTGTTAATATACTGTATTGGTGTTTCTCTTTCTAACTTACTTCACTCTATAAAATAGGCTCTGGTTTCATCCATCTCATTAGAACTAAATCAAATGCATTCTTTTTTATAAATAGCTTTTAATGTCTGTTTGGTCACTCACCAAGATCTTTTGAATAATGTTATACAAAATGTTTCTATGTTTTATATTAACATGTTATGATCACAGACTCTATGATTGTCAATATAAGGCCAGTGAAACATGAAAAAAATAATGTCTCTTTGAATCTATATGGCTGCTGAGAATATTTGAATGAACTTTGAATGCTCTGCAGGTTTATTAATAGGAAAATATGGAAATAGAAATGTAAGCAATTTGGTCTTACCTGGCCACAGGAAAATCAATGCTGCTGTAAATATTATCATCTTATATTAGAGGAGATGGGATCTGGATGTCACATGGTTCTTGTTGATGGCTTCCTATAGGCTAGGTTTCTGGTTCCAACCCGTTATGAGAATCAGTGGTTATCCAGCACTAGAATTTGCATAATTAAATGATAGAAGAGTAGCACAGAAGCTGGTCTTAGGGTTGATGGAATCATAGAGAGAAAGAAATAATACCTTTGGGACACAGACTCCACATCACTTGCCTATATCCCTACTGCTAGACATGAGTTTCTATGGCATCAGACACAAATATGAATTAGACAATTGCTACTGGTGTGCATTACAAGCCCAGGGCTACATGTCCATTTTGCTCTGATAAGACCTGAATCTCAGTGGAAAATATACTCCATATACTAAAAAATTAATAAATAGGCTCTTCATAATGTAAATTTTAACATAAGCTTCTATATTGCACCACAGTGTTTAATTCAAAAATTCAAAGGCCCTTGAAGGCAGGTGCTATTTCTCCTTTTACCCAGGAAGAAACAGGGGCTTAGAGATAAATTAGCAGTTCCAACCTCCAAGCAGAATCCACTGGGCACCAAGGGAACACTTTTATAAATATAAAAATGGTGAGCCAGCTTCATTTGAACTTGAAATACCCCAAAGAGAGTTACATCTTGCATTTTTTTCCATTACTGCAAAAAATGAACCACAATAAAACCTTGACTACTGCACTATTTTTTATTTAAGAACTGTAAGAGTGGTAAAAGTTAATAGTTGCCTAAAAAACAAGAATATTTCTTATAGTAAATATTCATCACTTTATTTCATGTGACAAGGTTATCACAAAATATTTGTTCTTTATAATAATGATTATCATTTTGGTTTTTCTCTTAGCATGTGTATGCGTATGTGTTTGTCACTTAGTCGTGTCTGACTCTTTGTGATCCCATGGACTGTAGCCCACCAGGCTCCTCTGTCCATGGGATTCTCCAGGCAAGAACACTGGAGTTACTGGAGTGGATGGCCATTTCTCTCTCCATATATATATATATATATATATATAATATCTTAGCATTAACATAATGAATTTCCCATAGGTGAAAGTTATAACCCAATCATCTTGGAAGAGTAAAGTATATTCTACTGGCTGGTGTTATTAGGTATAGCCTAAATGGGAGTGATTATGTTTTCTTTGAATAAGTATATTTTATACATAACAAACATATATATTTGAAGGCAAAACTAACCCAGACTCAGAGTACCCAGCTACTGGGTACTGTTGATGAGAAATGGTGAAGTGAAGACCGTTTCCAGGTGCTTTTTCTTTATCTACTGTCAGTTATATGAGTGATCTCAGTTTTAGCAAATGTGTCTGGATTCATGAAATGACTTGTGATTTGTGACTTTTCAATATGCATATAGCTTCGATTTTGAAAGTTTAAAAAAGTAAACGTTGCTGAATAAAATACTTTATTAAAAAGGTTGTCAATGATAATTTGGCAAATTCTAAAGAAAAATATGAGATTCACTGAGAGGAACATCTATCAGCTGCTTGGTACTTAGTAAGTTATTTGATAGATAGATAGAGATTATTTTTTAATCTAAATATAGATAGTTAATGTCTCAATTCAATTTCCCCAAATTCATATATTTGAACCTAGATCACTAGTCTCATTTTAAAATTTCTATATTAATAGATTTATCATTAAAATAACTTAAAATATTAAAATTATGTTCCAAAGTCTTTAGTTAGAAATGAATAATTAATATTAGCAACAAGTTCACCATACCAGTGATAGACCACATGGAGGAAGGTGAGATCATCCCTTCCTGGGGGACCATATCATCACTATTCTAACAAATCCTGTCCAGATTGTGTGTCCTGTAGACCTCTCTTCTGAGATCTAGAACCCTGTGTCTAAGTGCCTCCTTGTTAACTACACTTGAGAAGCTTACATATTGTTTATATAAAATATAACCTTCAGTTCAGTTCAGTTCAGTAGCTCAGTTGTGTCCAACTCTTTGCAACCCCATGAATTGCAACACGTCAAGCCTCCCTGTCCATCACCAACTCCTGGAGTTCACCCAAACTCATGTCCATCGAGTTGGTGATGCCATGGAGCCATCTCATCTTCTGTTGTCCCCTTCTCCTCCTGCCTCCAATCCCTCCCAACATCAGAGTCTTTTCCAATGAGTCAGCTCTTCGCATGAGGTGGCCAGAGTATTGGAGTTTCACCTTTAGCATCAGTCTTTCCAAAGAACACCTAGGACTGATCTCCTTCTTAGGAGTTCCAATATGGTCCCTCCAAACCTATTTTTGTGGTCTGCATTTCAGTAGACAAACCTTATCTTTCTCATTTTGAACATTGGGGTACATGTGTCTCTTTCAATTCTTGTTTCCTCGGTGTGTATGCCCAGAAGTGGGATTGCTGGGTCATATGGCAGTTCTATTTGCAATTTTTTAAGGAATCTACACACTGTTTTCCATAGTGGCTGTACTAGTTTGCATTCCCACCAACAGTGTAAGAGGGTTCCCTTTTCTTCACACCCTCTCCAGCATTTATTGCTTGTAGACATTTGGATCGCAGCCATTCTGACTGGTGTGAAATGGTACCTCATTGTGATCTTTATTTCCATTTCCCTGATGAGAAGTGATGTTGAGCATCTTTTCATGTGTTTGTTAGCCATCCGTATGTCTTCTTTGAAGAAATGTCTATTTAGTTCTTTGGCCCATTTTTTGATTAGTCGTTTATTTTTCTGGAATTGAGCTGGAGGAGTTCAGAGCTAACCATACAGGTATTAATTCCAGACACCTGCAGTGACTCATGTCTCATCATTCACATGACCAATTCTGCTCGGCTCCCTATCATCCTATATCTAAACTTGTAATTCTTTCCATTCCTTGAAACTTCAAGCTCCTTTTCACCTTACAGTTTTCAGTATGAAATTATCTCAAATTGCTTTATTCCCATTCTCAGTAAGTTTGGCCTATTCTCATCCTCCTTTATAATTCTCAGAAGTTTTTCCATAAAGAGATACCCTTAGACCACCCAGATCAAAATTAATTTCCTGTTCCTCCTTCAGCACTGTTATTCGTCTTTCCAACATCCTGTTATATTTCCCCTTTAGCATTGTGCTTGGAGAAGGCAATGGCAACCCACTCCAGTACTCTCGCCTGAAAAATCTCATGGATGGAGGAGCCTGCAGTTCATGGGGTCGCGAAGAGTTGGATACAATTGAGCGACTTCACTTTCACTTTTCACTTTCATGCATTGGAGAAGGAAATGGCAACCCACTCCAATGTATTTGCCTGGAGAATCCCAGGGACGGGGAGCCTGATGGGCTGCCGTCTATGGGGTTTCACAGAGCCCAACAAGACTGAAGAGATTTAGCAGCAGCAGCAGCATTGTGCTTAGTTGCTAAGTCGTTTCAAACTTTCTGTAAACCCAGGGACTGTAGCCTTCCAGGCTCCTCTGTCCATGGGATTCTCCAGACAAGAATATTTAAGTGTGTGGCCACTCCTTTCTATAGGAGATCTTTCCAACCCAGGAATCAAACCCAAGTCTCCTACATTGCTGGTGAATCCTTTACCTTTTGAACCACCAGGGAAGTCTATTTAGCAGTAAGCAGTTAAATTATAAATGTATTCATTTACTTGATATTTCCCCAAAGCATAAGAGCCAATTCTCTGAAAATAAATGATATTTATCTATAAATGGAAATTATTATTAAATTGGATATAAATTACAATTAAATTATAAATATAAATTGTATTTGCATATGTACTTGTGAATATATACAATTGGTGCTGTTTCTTTGAAGAACCCTAGTAAAATAGCCATATTCAAAACTTGTTGACTTGGGGTTTCAAGCTCACTTTAAGGTTTTACTCATATTGTAAAAGCTGTGGAAAAAGGCTCTGTTTCTCAAGAAAAAAAAAGAACAAGAGATCTATTTCCAATTTTTTAAGGAATCTCCACACTGTTCTCCATAGTGGCTGTACTTAAAAAAAAAAAAAAAAAAAAAAAACAAGAGAAATATTTTCGCTGAAAGGAAATGAACTTCTTAACCATCACACCATGGAATGAAATGGCTCTGGAGGCTGCCTGGAGTTCATAATCATATTGTTCATGTGCCAACGAACTGTACAGTGGAAGGTCAACACAGGTAACCTGACTCTGGATGCCCAGCCTCTGAAGCAGAGGTGCATTAAATGAGACAGAACATGGCACAACAGATACTTGTGGGCTGAGCCTTCAAGCACATTGTGTGTGCTTAAACGTGCTTCAGGATGATCTGGCTATGTGTTCTGGTTTCCTATGACAAACATTAAAATTAATTTATTAATCCATCCCACATTCTAACATATGAGGACAATAGCAGTGATACATTAAATTCAAATGTAACACTTTCCATGATATGACTATTAGAGTTTTTGGAATATTTAATCATTTTATTCATGAATTAGAATATAAAGATGTAGTAGTACATATACATAGCATTATTTAAGGAGTTCTAATACTTTTATAACCACTTTTAAAGTGTTTATAATTCATCTTTAGATGTTAGAAGGTGACAAAGAATTGCTGGCAGGGATGTATTTTCCCCCATGGGGAAAATATTAAAGTATCAATATTAAAATTTCATTTTTTTCTGTCATACCTTATAAAGCAAATGGCAAAGATGAATCTTTTCTTCATGCAAATAAAGATATAAAAATACAGAAAAGTTCAAGTTCCTTATCCAGTGTGAACCAGTATATCAGTTCAGGAGCTGAGGAACAAAAGACATATTTCCCCCACTCCCCTACCCCCCAAAAAAGAGTCTGGTGTTCCCCAAGTCATCCAATCAAAAGAGCAAGAACAATGAGTACAACAGGCTGGGAAACCAAGGGAAGCAATGTTATATAAAGACAGTGTCCTGAGCCTGTCATTTTCATAGATGTGCTTGAACTGGCAACTGGGCTGCTCCACACAGACAGGTGACATCTGTTCGTGATGATTTTTCCTGTTCAAATGAATTAAGCAAGTAGCTCTTATTGTCCATTCTGTCAAAATCTAAGCTCTACATTAGTAATTATTTGATGGGAAAGACAAAATGAAATCTGAAAGTCATAGTCCTTTTACAGGCACTAATGCCATCTACCTCACTGGAAAATATATGTACATCTTGGAATGATTTACAAGGGCAGTTAAAATAATCTACAAAAGTAAAAACTTACAGAAATAAGTCAGGATATACTACATGAATTGGACTTTCCATTTAATTTGACTCTTTCTGTAATTAATAAGTCATGGCAAGAATGAGCAGAAAGAGTTCTGGAAAATCTTTTGCTGAAGTAGCTTAAAGATTTCCCGAAATGAAGGTATTCTAGACATGGCTGCCTCAGTTAGCAGGATACAAACCTGACTGCCATAAAGAGAATGGGCAGTGCTGGTCCAGGTGCACCGCTTTGAAATGTGACAAGGATAATGGAGTGACCGTCATAATAAAAGAATAAAATAATTCCATATTCAGCAAAAGGGATGGATCTAGATGTTATAATACAGAGGGAGGTAAGTCAGAGAGAGAAAGACAAACATCATATGATGCTCATACTTGGAATCTAAACATACATGATACATATGAACTTATTTACAAAACATAAATACACTCAAACACAAAAAACAAGTTCATGGTTACCAAAGGGGAAGATGGGGGATAAATTAGAAGTTTGGTATTAAAACATATGCACTACTATATATAAAAGAGATAGCCAAAAAGGACCTACTGTATAGCACAGGGAACTATACTCAATATCTTGTAATAGTTTAAAATGGAAGAGAATGTAAAAAATAATATATATGTTATAATTTTACTCATATGTGTAATTGACACTTTGCTATACATTTGAAACTAACACAACATTGTAAATCACCTATACTTCAATTTTAAAATGTTTAAAAAGGATAATAAAATCAATTCTAAGGGGAGTTGAGTAGCTCTGGAGGTGTTCTATATAAGTACTTTTTTTCTGATATTGAAAAAAAAAGATTAGGGGAATTTATCCCATTTCTTTTTTCATTCTTATGTTGAATGATTTTTTCAATTCCAGAAACATAGTTTTGGCCCTCTTTGCATTTTGTTTTGTTTTGCTTTTTTTCTATTATACTATTTTTGAAATCAAATTTCACAAATAATTTATGCTCAGCCAACTGTTTAATATTTATAGCATGAACTAGCCCTATGATTATGTTTTTCATATTATTTCTAATAAGGAGTAGCATTCGGGGAGAAACTAGGTTTAAAGAGCCAAGGATGTTCAGGCAAGCAGGTGGACTATGGGATAGAGAATAGACTGAATAATAAGCGTAGAGTCCCCACATCAGTGGAGGACGATGCAGGGGACAGCTCAAGCAATCCACAGAGGGGAACATCCCCAGCAGTAACATGTCTATTTAGAGAAGCTTTGGTTGTGCACCAGGGTCAGGNAGAAACTAGGTTTAAAGAGCCAAGGATGTTCAGGCAAGCAGGTGGACTATGGGATAGAGAATAGACTGAATAATAAGCGTAGAGTCCCCACATCAGTGGAGGACGATGCAGGGGACAGCTCAAGCAATCCACAGAGGGGAACATCCCCAGCAGTAACATGTCTATTTAGAGAAGCTTTGGTTGTGCACCAGGGTCAGGACTGTGGCGGAGAGGGGTGGCAAAAGTAAAGAAGTTTGAAACTATTATGGGAAGGAAAGCAACTTCTTGAACCCAGCCTACACATGGCACTTAAGCACAGATAAAGGAAACAGAACACTCGTGGGCTGGTATCAGGAGAAGACAGAAAAGGTCTAATGTAGAAACTGATATTCACTAGTCCTGTCACTTGTGTATATCTCTGTAAATGAACCAAAGCCAGGCCAGGGGCAATATATTCTTGCTCAGTCATCTCAGAATTTGTGGCAAATTTGTTATTATGAGAGATGCTGGTAGGGCAAAGCTCAGGGGCTGACATAAGAACTGTGTAATCATGCTCCAGACATTTTACTGATATCAGGCAATTGAATGATTTGATTTAAAATCAGGATTATTTGGGGACCATTTTGGGAATATGGCAGTAACCACCCGCAGAACTGAAAAGAGAAATGTTTCAGTTTTTCTAGCGACTAGGATTGTGTTCATTAAGAGGTAATATCTAAAATTGATCAAATGCAAAGAAGAATTTTTCACAGATTGTTGTGATCCACACAGTCAAAGACTTTGGTAGAGTCAATAAAGCAGAAATAGATGTTTTTCTGGAACTCTCTTGCTTTTTTGATGATCCACCAGACGTTGGCAATTTGAACTCTGGATCCTTTGCCTTTTTAAAATCCAGCTTGAACATCTGGACGTTCATGGTTCATGTACTGTTGAAGCCTGGCTGCAGAATTTTGAGCATTACTTAGCTAGAGTGTAAGATGAGTGCAATTGTGTGGCAGTTTGAACATCCTTTGGCATTGCCTTTCTTTGGGATTCAAATGAAACTGAACTTTTTCAGTCCTGAAGCCACTGCTGAGTTTCCCAAACTTGCTGGCATATTAAGTGTAGAACCTTAACAGCATCATCTTTTAGGATTTGAAACAGCTCAACTGGAATTCTATCACCTCCACCAGCTTTTTTCATAGTGATGCTTCCTAATGTCCACTTGACTTCCCATTCCAGGATGTCTGTTTCTAGATGAATGATCACTAAAAACTTAGAAAGACTTGGGTACGACAGTTATCTGAAACAAGTATAATGTCATCCAACCAGCATCAAGGCAACATGTTAATGTGCATCCTGAATAAGAGGACTTTACTTACTCAGAGAAATCAGGGCACTGGCAGATCTATCAAATCTTTCTCAACTATTCTGAGGATTTTTCAAGTTTCTTCTTTGGCTTAATTACTTGGGAAAGATTTGTTATAACTAATTCTAGGTTAACTTATTGGTCGTTATTCCCCTTGGAGAAGAAAATGGCAACTCATCCCAGTATTCTTGCCTGGAGAATCCCATAGACAGGGAGCCTGGTGGGCTACAGTCTACAGGGTCGCAAAGAGTTATCAAGGACTAAGTGACTAAGCACATTATTCCCCTAGTTTGGATAAAAATGTTCATAATCTGAACGTAGGACATAAGTCTCTAGAGTTGAGTCTGTTGAGAGACAACTGACATTGGCATACATTATTCCAAATTTTACACATTTTACCGGTGATTACTACTTTTGCAGCTCCTCCTCTTTGTGCTAGCCTTATGTGCAATTCAAATATAAAGATTTAGTTCCTTTTCAGCAACCTACTGGAAAACTTAAACTCCTTAACCTTAGCCCAGTTACTTACTTTACTCAATGTGCTGTTTTGTCTTCTGTTGAATTTAAAAAGTGAAGGGTGCGTTGTTTAATCAACAAAATGAGATTGTTTTGGAATACCTGATAACTTCAGTTCTGAACATACTATGGAGAATAGTACACAAGTCTGGAGAAGAGAGGAGAGGGGCTTGCTCTTATCAAGGAAAGGATGAAACTGGAGAGGACTGTGGAGATTTTCATTGGCTGCAGGCATTGAATGGGTTTTGATTGGGTCAGAGGAAACCTTTCTTCTTTCTGGGCACGGTAGGCTGTGGTGAGTGGTATATTAATTAGAGCCCCCTTCTTCCCCAACACACACTGGGCTTCCTTACTCTATTTAAATGAGTTTTCCTTTATTCATTTTCACACTCTCAGAAAATGGAGTAGTTCCATAGTGGTTTTTTTGTTTGTTTGTTTGTTTCTTATTTTTTTAAATTCGACTTTCNAAACCTTTCTTCTTACTGGGCACGGTAGGCTGTGGTGAGTGGTATATTAATTAGAGCCCCCTTCTTCCCCAACACACACTGGGCTTCCTTACTCTATTTAAATGAGTTTTCCTTTATTCATTTTCACACTCTCAGAAAATGGAGTAGTTCCATAGTGGTTTTTTTGTTTGTTTGTTTGTTTCTTATTTTTTTAAATTCAACTTTCAGGTCAGTTCTGTTCAGTCTCTCAGTCGTGTCCGACTCTTTGTGACCCCATGAATCACAGCATGCCAGGCCTCCCTGTCCATCACCAACAACCAGAGTTCACTCAAACTCAGGTCCATGGAGTCAGTGACACCAACCAGACATTTCATCCTCTGTCGTTCCCTTCTCCTCCTGCCCCCAATCCCTCCCAGCCTCAGAGTCTTTTCCAATGAGTCAACTCTTTGCATGAGGTAGCCAAAGTACTGGAGTTTAAGTTTTAGCATCATTCCTTCCAAAGAAATCCCAGGATTGATCTTCAGAATGGACTGATTGGATCTCCTTGACGTGCAAGGGACTCTCAAGAGTATTCTCCAACACCACAGTTCAAAAGCAGCAATTCTTCGGCGCTCAACCTTCTTCACAGTCCAACTCTCACATCCATACATGACGACAGCAAAAACCATAGCCTTGACTAGACAGAACTTAGTCGGCAAAGTAATGTCTCTGCTTCTGAATATGCTATCTAGGTTGGTCACAACTTTTCTTCCAAGGAGTAAGCGTCTTTTAATTTCATG
>SJYA01011791.1:0-12030 GCA_006410615.1 Neotragus moschatus
AGGTTGGTCATAACTTTTCAAAATGGAGTACTTGGGTGCAATCTCATAAACAACAGAATGGTCTCTGTTCGTTTCCAAGGCAAACCATTCAATATCACAGTATTCAAAAACTATGGCCCAATCACTAATGTTGAAGAAGCTAAATGGTTCTATAATGACCTACAAGACTGTCTAGAACTAACCCCCATCCCTGCCCCGCAAAAAAAAAAAAAAAAGATGTTCTTTTCATCCTAGGGGACTGGAATGCAAAAGTAGGAAGTCAAGAGATATTTGGAGTAGTAGGCAAGTTTGACCTTGGAGTACAAAATGAAGCAGGGCAAAGTCAACAGAGTTTTACTAACAGAATGTTCTGGTCATAGCAAGTATCCTCTTCCAAAAACACAAGAGACATTTCNAAAAAAAAAAAAAAAGATGTTCTTTTCATCCTAGGGGACTGGAATGCAAAAGTAGGAAGTCAAGAGATATTTGGAGTAGTAGGCAAGTTTGACCTTGGAGTACAAAATGAAGCAGGGCAAAGTCAACAGAGTTTTACTAACAGAATGTTCTGGTCATAGCAAGTATCCTCTTCCAAAAACACAAGAGACATTTCCACACATGGGCATCCCCAGATGGTCAATACTGAAATCAGATTGATTATATTCTTTGCAGCTAAAGATGGAGAAGCTCTATACAGTCGGCAGAAACAGACCAAGAAGTGACTTTGGCTCAGATCATGAACTACTTGTTGCCAAATTCAGACTTAAATCAAAGAAAATGGGGAAAATCACTGGACTACTCAGGTATGACCTCAGTTAAATCCCTTGCAGTTATACAGTAGAGACGATGAATAGATTCAAGGGATTAGATCTGGTGGACAGAGTGCCTGAAGAACTATGGACAAAGGTTTGTAATACTATATATAGGAAGCAATGACCAAAACCATCCCAACGAAAAAGAAATTCAAGAAGGCAAGTGGCTATCTGAGGAGGCCTTACAAATAGCTGAGGAAAGAAGAGAAGCAAAAGGCAAGGAGAAGGAGAAAGATATACCTTATTGAATGCAGACTATAGCAAGGAGAGATTAGGAGGCCCTTCTCAGTGATCAATGCAAACAGAGGAAAACAATAGAACTGGAAAGACTAGAGATCTCTTCAAGAAAATTGGAGAATCAAGGGAACATTTCATGCAAAGATGGGCTCAATAAAGGACAGAAATTGTAAGGACCTAACAAAAGCAGAAGAGATTTAGACAAGGTGGAAGAATACACAGAAGAAGAACAATACAAAAATGGTCTTAATGACATGGATAAACAGAATGGTGTGGTNGGAGAATCAAGGGGACATTTCATGCAAATATGGGCTCAATAAAGGACAGAAATTGTAAGGACCTAACAAAAGCAGAAGAGATTTAGACGAGGTGGAAGAATACACAGAAGAGGAACCATACAAAAATGGTCTTAATGACACGGATAAACAGAATGGTGTGGTCACCCAGCTAAAGCCAGACATCCTGGAGTGTAAAGTCAAGTGGGCCTTAGGAAGCATTACTATGAACAAAACTAGTGGAGGTGATGGAATTCCAGTTGAGCTATTTGAAGTCCTAAAGATGATAGTATTAAAGTGCTACGGTCAGTGTGTCAGCAAATTTGGAAACTCGGCAGTGTCCACAGGACTGGCAAAGGTCAGTCTTCAGTTCAGTTCCAAAGAAGGGCATGCAATACTGATCCTCAAACTACCACACAATTGTGCTCATTTCACATGCTAGCAAGGTTATGCTCAAAAGCCTTTNGTCAGCAAATTTGGAAACTCGGCAGTGTCCGCAGGACTGGCAAAGGTCAGTTTTCAGTTCAGTTCCAAAGAAGTGCATGCAATACTGATCTTCAAACTACCACACAATTGTGCTCATTTCACATGCTAGCAAGGTTATGCTCAAAAGCCTTTATGCTAGGCTTTGGCATTATATGAACCCAGAACTTCCAGATGTACAGGCAGGGTTTAGAAAAGGCAGAGGAACCAGAGATCAAATTGCCAGCATTTGTTGGATCATAGAGAAAGCAAAGGAATTCCAGAAAAACATCTACTACTTCACTGACTATGCTAGAGCCTTTGACTGTGTGGATCACAACAAACTGTGGAAAATTCGTGAAGTTGTCAGAATATCGAAACATTACCTATTGCCTGAGAAACCTTTATGTGGGTCAAGAATCAACAGCTAGAAGAGGGCATGGAGCAACTGACTGGAAAAATCTGGGAAAGGAGGATTACAAGGCGGTATATTGTCACTCTGCTCATGTAACTTCTGTGCAGAGTGTGTGTGCATGTGAGTGCTAAGTCGCTTCAGTTGTGTCTGACTGTTTGCAACTCTATAGACTGTAGCCCACCAGGCTCCTCTGTCCATGGGACTCTCCAGGCAAGAATACTGGACTGGGTTGCCATTTCCTTCTCCAGGGGATCTTCCTGACCCAGGGATTGAACCTACATTCCTTACATTGCCTGCATTGGCAAGTGGGCTCTTTACCACTGGCGCCACTGGAAACCTGTTCTGNAGGCAAGAATACTGGACTGGGTTGCCATTTCCTTCTCCAGGGGATCTTCCTGACCCAGGGATTGAACCTACATTCCTTACATTGCCTGCATTGGCAAGTGGGCTCTTTACCACTGGCGCCACTGGAAACCTGTTCTGGAGTGTACAGAGTTGCAAAGAGTCAGATAGGCCTTAGCCACTGAACAACAGCAAAATCCCATAAGGATTAGGACCCCATTAAATGAGGATTATGGCCTCATTTAACCTTAATTACCTCCTAAAGTCATATCTCCAAGTACAAATACAGTCACATTAAAGGTTGAAATTTCAATATATAAATTTGTTTGGGGTGGAGGTGCGGGCACAAACATCTGGTCCATAACAGATCACCAACAGCGGGGACCCAGAGTGGAGCTTGCTTTCTGGCAAGTTCCCAGTTCAGTAATGAAAGCAATGATTTCCAGAATCTCTTTGCTTCTTTCTCAGCCCATTGACATTGCAACAGGAGTGGGAACATGCTTGATCATAGAAACATGAGAATTTTAATCTATTGTTATGACAATTATTTCATCTGATCACAAAAGGATAATTGTATGTTTATGGTAAGAAAGAGAAGTACACATGGAAGATATAATAATTATTTATCCTCTCTTCTCCCAAAGGTAACCATTTTGGCATAATCTATCNCATAGAAACATGAGAATTTTAATCTATTGTTATGACAATTATTTCATCTGATCACAAAAGGATAATTGTATGTTTATGGTAAGAAAGAGAAGTACACATGGAAGATATAATAATTATTTATCCTCTCTTCTCCCAAAGGTAACCATTTTGGCATAATCTATCCTTTTTCTTTTTTTTTCTATATTAAAAAAATTTAAATATTATTTTTACATTATTGTACTGGTAGTGGCAGCCTGCTCCAGTATTCTTGCCTGGAGAATCCCATGGATGGAGGAGCCCAGCGGGCTACAGTCCATGGAGTCGCAAAGAGCTGGACACGACTGAGTGACTGAGCATTGTTCATATGTTATCAGGTGTAAGGTGGCTAGCTGATGAGAAGTTGCTGGATAGCACAGGGAACATAGGCTTTCTCTAATGCTTGCAATGTGTGCAGGAGTGTTGAGTCGCTTCAGTAGTGTCCAACTCTTTGCAACCCCATGAACTGTACCCACTAGGCTCCTCTGTCCATGGGATGCTCCAGGCAAAAATACTGGAGTGGGTTGCCATGCACTCCTCCAGGGGGTCATGCCCGACCCGGGGGTTGAACCTCTGTCTCATGCCTCCTGCAGTGGCAGGCGAGTTCTTTACCACTTGTTCCACCTGGGAAGCCCAATCCTTAGAACACTATCTTTTTATTTTTTTTCTTCCTTAACAGACTACATTGCAACCGATTTTGGATAAAGTGTCTGCATGATGGGAAAGAAAAGGCAGGTGTTCTTTCTTAGCCATCCAGAGCTGCTCAGCTGCAATGTGTTTCTCTTTTAGACATGGCCTTGGCTGCCTGGGCATAAAGGGGCCAAGCTTATCCATTCTGAGGACAGGATGCAATTTGAGTTGGGATCTGTTCTTCACTACCCATCCCTACCTTGCGCTTCCCGTGTCCAGGAGTTGGGGTTGCAAAGGCAGAGACTCATGTTCAAAGCTGTTGGTTGTTTCCATCATTGGTGTGCTCACCGCGTCCACTGCAGTTCTCCCAGCAATGACAAAGTGGGGCTATAACCCTTCCGTGGGGCTCCCCTGACCCCTGAAGAAAGTTTACTTGAAAGGCCCTGAAGCATAGCCACAATCCGACCAAGGGACAGAGACAACTATCAGATATTTTTATAGTTTTCACTGAAATGACGAATACACTGTTTATGAAGCACTTTCCCACAGTATCTCATGAATCTGCTTGCTTCCACCACTAAATCTTGGACGTGCATTTTTTTCTCGATTTTTCCTCTTGTTCTTCTCATTCTCAAAGGAGTGAAGTGACTNAGTTTTCACTGAAATGACGAATACACTGTTTATGAAGCACTTTCCCACAGTATCTCATGAATCTGCTTGCTTCCACCACTAAATCTTGGACGTGCATTTTTTTCTCAATTTTTCCTCTTGTTCTTCTCATTCTCAAAGGAGTGAAGTGACTCATTTTTTTCTGGACGTTCAGTCTTTTCTGGCTGAGAAAGTTGGTAATGAGAGAATCACCTTTTGCCCCTCTAAATTCTCTCTAAATTCTGTATACAAATTAAATCTTTCTTCAAAAAAATATCCCAACTCTTATCTTTGGCAGCTAGAAGAAGCAAGTTCAGCTAAGGGCAAAAGAACCCACACAGCTGAGCCCTACACAAATTAATGAGCTATATAAATGGCTGTTGTTTTTAAAACCCTGGCTTTGGGGTGATTATTGTTTGACAAAACTGTGGCTGAGTTTGCTCATGTGTCTACCAGCAGCTTCTAGTCTAGGGCACTTGGATGGGCTCAGGTCACTTCGTAATGATGGAAACTTTCTATATTTGTATATCTTTGTTGTTGTATGCCACTCAGATCTGTGGTTTACTGTAGCATTACCAAGCCTATTCTCGCAGATACAGACAGAAGGTAATGGGGACTCTCAGACACAGCTACTGGCAGTGAAAACTAGAAGGCATTTTGGCATTTTCTAGTAACATGGAAACACAAATACACTGAAGTAGCAATTTTACTCTTAAGCATATTCCCCGAAAATTCAAGCGCATGGTCATCAAGATATATACTCATTCATGAGCAATGCTCAGAGAAGCATAATTTAAAAGCCAAAGTCGTGGACAACCCACAGGTCTGTTAATTAGTAGAATGGGTGTACATGCTGTGGTATATTAAAACAGGCCGTACAACAACGCAAATGAATGAGTTCAGCTGAATTAGGGTTAGGGTTAGGGTAACATGTCTCAGTCTTAAAAAAATATTTTTGGGAGAAAGATAAAAAAGATGCATACAGTAGTATTCCATTCATCTGAACTTCAAAAATTTGAAAAAGTCAATGCGTCCCTGTGTTTTCAGGAGCAGTCTTTGCAATAGCCGCTTGTTTACAAGACATGGAAACAACCTGAATGTGCACTGACAGAAGGATGGGNAGTCTTAAAAAAATATTTTTGGGAGAAAGATAAAAAAGATGCATACAGTAGTATTCCATTCATCTGAACTTCAAAAATTTGAAAAAGTCAATGCGTCCCTGTGTTTTCAGGAGCAGTCTTTGCAATAGCCGCTTGTTTACAAGACATGGAAACAACCTGAATGTGCACTGACAGAAGGATGGGTAAAGACGTGGTGTATGGACACAGTGGAGCACCACGCAGCCACTGACGAGAATGAAACACTGCTGGCCACAGCAGCGTGGACGGACCCGGAGGTGATCGTCCTGAGCGGAGTAAGTCGGAGAAGGACAAATCTCACACGATATCATGCCTTTATAGAACCTAAAATACGACAGAGATGAGCTTGTCTGCGAAATATAAACAGATTTACGGACACAGAGGACAGACTTGTGATTGCCAAGGGAGTGAGGCGGTGAAGCCTCGGAAGGCAGGGCTTAGCAGACACGAGCTGTCACATACAGGTGAGGAGGCAGAAACAACAGCATCCCACTGGGAACTGTACTCAATGTCCTGGGATAAACCGTAACGGAGAAGAATATGAAAAAGTATATTTGTATGTATCACTGAGTCATGTTGCTATGTAGCAGAAATTAACACAGTGTTGTAAATCAACTATCCTTCAATAAAAGAAAATTTCAAAACAGGCAAAAGTGAATTATATTGCTATTCCTGATGTGATTAAACTAGAAAAGGGGGCACAGGTGCAATTCCCATTGAAGTCANTGGCATTTTCTAGTAACATGGAAACACAAATACACTGAAGTAGCAATTTTACTCTTAAGCATATTCCCCAAAAATTCAAGCGCATGGTCATCAAGATATATACTCATTCATGAGCAATGAGAAGCATAATTTAAAAGCCAAAGTCGTGAACAACCCACAGGTCTGTTAATTAGTAGAATGGGTGTACATGCTGTGGTATATTAAAACAGGCTGTATAACAACGCAGATAAATGCGTTCAGCTGAATTGAAATTCGGTAACATGGCTTAAAAAAATATTTTTGGGAGAAAGACAAAAAAGATGCATACAGTAGTATCCCATTCATCTGAACTTCAAAAATTCGAAAAAGTCAATGAGTCCCTGTGTTTGCAGGAGCAATCTTTGCAATAGCCGCTTGTTTACAAGACATGGAAACATCCTGAATGTGCACTGACAGAAGGATGGGTAAAGACGTGGTGTATGGACACAGTGGAGCACCACGCAGCCACTGACGAGAATGAAACACTGCTGGCCGCAGCAGCGTGGACGGACCCGGAGGTGATCGTCCTGAGCGGAGTAAGTCGGAGAAGGACAAATCTCACACGATATCACGCCTTTATGGAACCTAAAATATGACACGGATGAGCTTGTCTGCGAAATAGAAACAGACTTACGGACACAGAGGACAGACTTGTGATTGCCAAGGGAGTGAGGCGGTGAAGCCTCGGAAGGCGGGACTTAGCAGACACGAGCTGTCATATACAGGTGAAGAGGCAGAAAAAACAGCATCCCACCGGGAACTGTACTCAATGTCCTGGGANCGCCTTTATGGAACCTAAAATATGACACGGATGAGCTTGTCTGCGAAATAGAAACAGACTTACGGACACAGAGGACAGACTTGTGATTGCCAAGGGAGTGAGGCGGTGAAGCCTCGGAAGGCGGGACTTAGCAGACACGAGCTGTCATATACAGGTGAAGAGGCAGAAAAAACAGCATCCCACCGGGAACTGTACTCAATGTCCTGGGATAAACCGTGACGGAAAAGAATATGAAAAAGAGTATATTTGTATGTATCACTGAGTCACGTTGCTATGTAGCAGAAATTAACACAGCATTGTAAATCAACTATCCTTCAATAAAAGAAAATTTCAAAACAGGCAAAAAAGAATTATATTGCTATTCCTGATGTGATTAAACTAGAAAAGGGGGCACAGGTGCAATTCCCATTGAAGTCAGGATGGCAATGCACTGCAAGCCGGGATGTGTCACCCATATGCCCCTTTAGGAATGGGGGACTTAGCCCTCCAGCTGCCGAAAAGTGAGGGGTTAGTTGCTCAGTCGTGTCTGACTCTTTGCGACCCCATGGCCTGGGGCTAGCCAGGCTCTTCTGTTCATGGGGTTCTTTAGGCAAGAACACTGGAGTGGGTTGCCATTTCCTTCTCCAGCGGATCTTCCTGATCCAGAAACTGAACCCAGGTCTCCTGCATTGCAAGCAGACTCTTCACTGTCTAATCCACCAGGGAAGCTCCAGCACCAATTGCTGTGAGTGCTAGGAAGGTGACCCTCAGAGGTCAACCTTTATTGGAGATTTCCTCAGTTGAAGGACAGTTCAAATCCTTCCACAGGAAGATAAAAGCAGTGACTGATTAACAGTGAGTTATGAACGCCCAGCCCAACAACTTGGGACAACCTCTGAAGGTCCATCCTAGCTCCAGAGTTGCCTTTGGGGTGGGCTGAGAGCTTCTTGCGATTACAGCCCAGCCCAGCTTCTCTCCCTGCCTGACTCAACTTTCTCCCGTTTCCTTTCACGTGTGTTGACCTCAAGGGCACTCCCTTATAAATATCCGATGTGCTCATCTCTGTTTCAGAGACTGCTTCCTGGAGTCCTCAGCCCATAATCCTTTTGCAGAGGGAAATGCCTGGTACTGGGAAGCAGAACATGAATGCTGATAATTTCCCATTCTTCTATCAGAGTTACATTCCCATAGTTACTCACTTTCTATGTATTCGTTGAAGAGTACATTAAAGTTTTATGTATTTGATTTACGGGCTTCCCTGGTGGCTCAGTGGTAAAGAATCGCCTACAATGCAGGAGGTGTGGGTTTGATCCCTGGGTCAGGAAGTGCCCCTGAAGGAGGGCATGGCAGCCCGTGCCAGTATTCTTGCTTGGAGAATCCCTGTGGACAGAGGAGCCTGGCGGGCTACAGTCCATGGGGTTGCAAAGTGTCAGACACGACTGAGCAGCTGAGACTAAGCTCAACACAGCACAGAAGCACAGAAATTCCTCAGAAACATAAATCTAGCACATGTAAAGATGTTATCTNCCGTGCCAGTATTCTTGCTTGGAGAATCCCTGTGGACAGAGGAGCCTGGCGGGCTACAGTCCATGGGGTTGCAAAGTGTCAGACACGACTGAGCAGCTGAGACTAAGCTCAACACAGCACAGAAGCACAGAAATTCCTCAGAAACATAAATCTAGCACATGTAAAGATGTTATCTTCAGATGACCCTTGATTCAGGTAAGTATAGCATGTTCTGTGTTAGNGGGGTTGCAAAGTGTCAGACACGACTGAGCAGCTGAGACTAAGCTCAACACAGCACAGAAGCACAGAAATTCCTCAGAAACATAAATCTAGCACATGTAAAGATGTTATCTTCAGATGACCCTTGATTCAGGTAAGTATAGCATGTTCTGTGTTAGCCTTAGTTAATCTTTTTCTTTGGAAGTGGCAGCAAATTCTTTCTTATGCATTTATGAGTGGATGCATTTTAAAAGCACGAAATTTTTTTTTCATTTATCAGAACACAGCGATTGCATCAGAATTCTTTCTGCTAATAAAGAAATAACCCAGATGGGGTCCCGGTTTTGATTTCTTAATCACATTCCTCAGGGAAACTAAAGTGTGATGTTAGAATGTTTGCTCTTATTTTAATGTCAAGGTACTTTAGAAATAACTTAGTTTTGACTCCTAGAACTGCACAGGGGCTTAGAGAGAAGCTTATAAGAGGGAATATAAGAAGTAATATCTATTCATTCAAAAGTTATTTACTGAGCACTTACTGAGTTCTTACGCTAGGAACTGTTCTATTAGATTGAGATATATCCATCAAGAATTAAGAAAAAAATCCTTGCTCTCACCTGCTCATATACTTAGCATTTTTTGGTGTATCGTGAGAGCACCTGAAATCTACCGTCTTAGCAAATATCCAGTGTAAAATATAGGAATACTAACTATAGTAATTTGTTGCAGTTGTTCAGTCTCTAAGTCATGTCTTACTCTCTGTGACCCCGTGGACTGCAGCACGCCAGGCTTCCCTGTACTTCATTATCTCTTGGAGTTTGTGCAAATTCATGTCTATTGAGTCCGTGATGCTATCCTACCTGTAAATTTTTTCATCCTGCACAATTGTAACTTTGTACCCTGCATTTCATCCACCTCCTTGACCCAAGTGAAGGTGAAAGTCACTCAGTCTTGTCCGACTCTTTGCGATTCCATGGACTGTCCATGGAATTCTCTAGGCCAGAATACTGGCATGGGTAGCCTTTCCCTTCTCCAGGGGATCTTCACAACCCAGGGATTGAACCCTGGTCTCCTGGGATCAAACCCAGGTCTCCCGCATTGCAGGTGGATTATTTACCAGCTGAGCCACAAGGGAAAGCTACTGCTTTTCTCTGTTTCTGCATATTTGACTTGTGTGGATCCCACATGGCAGAGAGGTCATGTAGTGTCTTCTTTCTGTGTCTGGCTTGTTTCCCCAGTGTAATGTCCCTTAGGTTCATCCGTATTGTTACAAATGGCAGGATATCCATCTTACTAAAGGATGAACAATATTCCGTTGTATATATACACAACCATGATTTCTTTATCTATTCCCCTGTCAGTGGACACTTCAGCTGTTTCCACATCTTGGCTATTGTGAATAAGGCTGAAACAAACCTGAGAGCACAGATCTCTCTCCAAAGTTCTGCTTTCAGTTTCTTTGAATGTATTCCCAGGGGTGGGTTTGTTGGATCATGCGATATGATAGTTCTATTTTTAGCTTTTTGAGGTGTCCCCCTACTATTTTCCATAATGGTTATACCAATTTACATTCCCACCAATAGTGCACAAGTGCTTTTTTTCTCTACATCCTCACCATTTGTTATCTCCTGCTTTTTCAATAGTAACCATCCTATCAGGTGTCAGGTGATACCTCGCTGTGGTCTTGATCAGCACTTCCCTGTAGGTTAGTGGTGTTTCATCTTGTCACTGCCTTGGTGGTCATTTGTATGTCTAATTTGGAAAAATGCCTATTTATGTCCTTTGCTCCTTTTCAATCAGGTTGTTTGTTTTTATTTGCTATGGAGTTGTGTGAGTTCCTTATTTTTAAGATATTAACCCCTTATGGGTTATATGGTTTACCGATATTCTCTCCCACTTCATAGATTGCCTTTTCATTTTGCTGACTGTTTCCTATGCTGTGCGAAAGCTTTTTACTTTGATGTAGTCGTACCTGTTCCTCTTTGCTTTTGTTCCCTGGGGTTTTTGTGTCATATTCAAGAAATCATTTCCAGTCAGCAAGATGGCAGAGTAGGCTATACCAGCCTTTGTCTCCAATCTCTCAAAAACAAAAAACAAAACAAAAAAAACCACACACACACACACACACACACACACACACACCAACTAGCTATCCATGACAAAAATAACCCTGGAAGGGCTCAGGAGTCCAACAAAGAACCTGCATTAACACAGTGGAGCAAAAAACAAATGTTGCTGCTGCTGCTGCTAAGTCTCCTCAGACATACTCGACTGTTTGCAACCTCATGGACTGTATGTAGCCCTCCAGGGTCCTCTGTCCTTGGGGTCATCCAGGCAAGAATACCGGAGTAACTGTACTGAAAAGCTTGCTGAGGAGATTATCTTAGTTAAGATGTTTGGAGATGACTAGGAACAAAGAAAAGGGGGACGAGCTCTCGGGATCAGCCATGTGGCAGATGCTGTCTGCTGTTACCTCCCTAGTGCCTGCACTGCGTAGGACCCTGGCAGCCTTTGCCACTGAGGGTCTCACAGGTCCAGTGATGGCTGCAGATCCTGACCACTTTACAGCAGAAGACCCTATAATGTTCATCAGCATGGACCCCAAAAGTTTGCTTCACAATGGTTGCCAACAGTTTTTGCTACTGAAATATTAACAGCCATAGCTACTGTGGACCCCTGGAAGGGAGATGCTGCTAAGCGCCCCGCAGAAGAAGCTGGTGCTGTGTTGCTGTGGGTCTAGGACTGCCAGTCTTCGCCAGCCCCATGCACATCCCAGATGTCAGAGCTGGAGCTCCTCCACTGGGTCCATGCTCTAGACCCTGACTGTGTGATTGTTCTCTGCATGCTCACATCAAAAGGCCTGGAGTCACTGTTGTGGGCCAGCCAGCATCCTAGGCCCCAGAATGCTGTCTCTCCAGGCATGCCTTCACTGCAGAACCTGGATCCTTGGCCACCTGGTGCTTGCCCACCTCTCAAGCACCCAAGTCACCATGCTATGGGCTAGCCAGTGCCCTAGACCTCAGAGGGAGTCACTGTTGTTCCGTGAGGGCCCGTGCTCCAGATCCCAGCTCCATGGCTGCTCACAGGTGCACATGCGTTAGGCAACAGCACCACCACTGCCTCCACGAGGGCACCCGTAAACCAGACCCAGGATCAGGAGGAAACCCCTTGGCCGTGACAT
>SJYA01011792.1:0-12245 GCA_006410615.1 Neotragus moschatus
CCCATCTCTTTCAGAATTTTCCACAGTTTATTGTGAACCCCACAATCAAAGGCTTTGGCATAGTCAATAAAGCAGAAATAGATTTATTTCTGGAACTCTCTTGCTTTTTCAATGATCCAGCGGATGTTGGCAATTTGATTTCTGGTTCTCTGCCTTTTCTAAATCCAGCTTGAACTCTCCAGGTCAGTAGGTGCCCAATATACTACTGGAGATAAGTGGAGAAATAACTCCAGAAAGAATGAAGAGATGGAGCCAAAGCCCAAACAACACCCAGTTGTGGATGTGACTGCTGACAGAAGCAAGGTCCAATGCTGTAAAGAGCAATATTGCATAGGAACCTGGAATGTTAGGTCCAGGAATCAAGGCAAATTGGAAGTGGTCAAACAGGAGATGGCAAGGGTGAACATTGACATTTTAGAAATCAGCAAACTCAAATGGACTGGAATAGGTGAATTTAACTCAGATGACCATTATATCTACTACTGCGGGCAAGTATCCCTTAGAAGAAATGGAGTAGCCATCATAGTCAACAAAAGAGTCCAAAATGTAGTACTTGGATGCAGCCTCAAAAATGACAGAATGATCTCTGTTCATTTCTAAGGCAAACCATTCAATATCATGGTAATCCAAGTCTATGCCCCAACCAGTAATGCTGAAGAAGCTGAAGTTGAATGGTTATGAAGCCCTACAAGATCTTCTAGAACTAACACCCCAAAAATATGTCCTTTCATTATAGGGGACTGGAATACTTAATGTAGTTATAAGTAGATTATACAAAATATAATTTTCTATGGATATTATACAAATATTTAATTTTACTATTGTTTTTAAATGTAATAAAGAATTAATTTCAGGTTAATAAAGAATTTTAATACTTCTGCATATTATTAATTTTTTAAAATAGTTTAGTAAATGACCAAAGTTCAATCTCCCCAACCACTTAACAAAATCTTATTGTTTGCTTCAAAATTTACATTCCTCTATGATCTGCACCTCTGCTGATTTAATCTAAGGCTTCATTATTTCTTTTCTGGGTCACCATAATTGTCTCCTAATTGCTATTTCAATACCCAACTCCCTTCCACTACCAGCCATCTTCTGAACAACTAATAACTTTCGGCTGCTAAAATAGCTATCATCTTAGTCATCTATTTTACAATATATTGATATTCTCTTAAAATTCCAGTTATAAATTGAACTATGATTTCCACAAAATCTAGTCCCACTTCATATTTCCAACCACAAATTCAGCATTCCATCCCAGAATCCCTCATTCCAGCCATTAATAAATATCCACTATCCCCCTAAAGGCCACAACCTGTAAGGTGTTTGCATATATTATCTGTTGCTCAAAAAAGATTTTCCCATCTACCTACTTTATCTCATTTTAAAGACTAGTTCAAAAATCACCCTCTGTTTAATCTTTTCCAATTTCTTCATAGAAAAATGTAGATTCTTTCTCTATACAATTTAAAACTGTGTTCAAAAAGCTACTCTATTTCTTAATGTACAAAGCTAATATTTGTTCACGTTTTTCTTCCTTACTGATACTCTTCTATTGACTAATTTTCCAACTGTTAAAGGATTTCCAACCTTCTCCTAAATTGTTAGACAACTATAGGGAAAGATGGAGAAGGCAATGACAAGCCACTCCAGTACTCTTGTCTACAAAATCCCATGGATGGAGGAGCCTGGTGGGCTACAGTCCATGGGGTCACTACCAGTCGGAGGAAACTGAGTGACTTCACTTTCCCTTTTCACTTTCACGCACTGGAGAAGGAAATGGCAACCCATTCCAGTGTTCTTGCCTGGAGAATCCCAGGGACGGGGAAGCCTGGTGGGCTGCCATCTATGAGGTCGCACAAAGTCAGACACGACTGATGCGACTTAGCGGCAGCAGCGGCGGCGGCATGGGGAAATAGCAAATTAGCCAAGATGGTGTGGTCAGGCTCTCTCACCCCATGGCCTCTCACTCTTGCCCCACGTTTTGTAAATAACGATCGTGTAGCAGCTGAGATCGTTTGTAGCATTGCCCATACACGTCAGAAGGTATTTGCTTCGTCATGGATTTGTGTGGTATGCCTGTATGAGCTTCACCATGAAAGCCCTAGCTGCTGCTGCATTGGGGCTACACTGGGGCAACACGACGGTTGCTATATAAGGTTATATTATGGCTCTGTTATGGCTACTTTATGGTTATGCTGTGGCTATTGCTATGACTGCTGCATCACCCAGGAGAGAGGCTGTGTTATGGCTGCAATGCCAGCCAGGAGAGAATAAACATGTCTGCAGTTTCTTTGGCTCCTGGAGTCTCCTACCAGCCTCTTAGCTCATGCCTTGCCTGCCCTGGGTTAAACAAACAGTGGGAGTGGTGTGAACAGTGAGACAATTGGCCTTGTGAGCAGAATCAGCAACACAGCAACTGAAAACAATATAGTGCTGTAACTGTTAATGCAGTGCAACATATTGTCTTTAATTTTTAAAAACATCATGCAGTGTTGTGTGTGTGTTCATGCTCAATGCTGTAAACATAATTTAATGTTACTTTACTAACTCTATTGTCTGCTGTCTGGTAATGGTTTTTCTTATTGGCAAATCCATGCACACAATAGATAAATACCTGAAATAATAAATGTCTTTTTTTTAAGTTCCTATTGTTTTTATAATTAGTTTTGCTTAAATTAAGAAATTTTAAAATGTCTTCCTTATTGTACTAGGTGATTTCCAAAAGTAGGAGCTTTGTCTTATTTTCTACTGTTACATATTATTTTTGTTGCTGTTCAGTCACTCAGTCAAGTCCTACTCTTTGTGACCCCTTGGACTACAGCCTTCCAGGTTTCCCTGTCCTTCAACATCTCTCAAAGTTTGCTAAAAGTCATGTCCATTGAGTCGGTGATGCCACCCAACCATCTCATCCTCTGTCATCCCCTTCTCCTCCTGTCTTCAATCTTTCTCAGCATCAGGGTCTTTTCCAGTGAGTCAGCTCTTCTCATCAGATGGCCAAAATATTGGAGCTTTGGCTTCTGCATCAGTCCTTCCAATGAATATTCAGGGTTGATTCCCCTTAGAGTTGACAGGTTTAATCTCCTTGCAGTCCAAGGTACTCTCAAGAGTCTTCTTCAACATTATAGTTCAAAAGGATCAAAGAAGGTGCACAGCCTTTCACATCCATACATGTCTACTGAAAAACCATAACTTTGATTGTACAGACCTTTTTCAGCCTAGTATATAGTGAAGACATTCAATGAATGCTTGTAGAAGTAAGGAAGGAAAGGAGGGAAAGAAGGTAGGAAGAAAATAAGGAGGAAAAAGAGAGGCACATATTAATCCATTATGCCTAACCTATATTTTAAAAGTTTTTACTATCTCCATTTCTCTGTTTTCATTGCTACATATCAGGGCTCTGTAATTCTGGAAAAATTACATTTATCCCCAAACCATATATTCTTGTTGGCTATAAATATTATCATCAAATTGCTTTTTTGGACATTCAGTTTATTTGTGTGTGTGTGTGTGTGTGTGTGTGTTGATTTTTTTATTTCTATTTATTTTTATTTTTTTAAGTTTAAATTTTTATTTTTTAGTTTGTTTTGCTTTACAATACTGTATTCATTTTGCTATACATTGACATGAATCAGCCACGAGTGTACATGAGCTCCCAATCCCGACTCCCCGTCCCCTCTCCCTCCCCTGACCATCCCTCCGGATCATCCCCGCACATCAGTCCCAACTCTCCTGCATCGAACCTAGACCGGCGATTAGTTTCACTTATGATATCATACATGTTACAACTCCACTCTCCCAAATCATCCTACCCTCTCCCTCTCCCACAGAGTCCAAAAGGCTGTTCTACACATCTGTGTCTCTCTTGCTGTCTCGCGTACAGGTTTAACACTACCATCTTTCTAAATTCCATATATATGTGTTTAAATTATAAATGTAAGACAGGAAATGATTTAGAGTTGCACTAATTATAATCTACTTGCCTTGCTCTTCCTCTCACCTTCCTCTTACATCTTACCGTCTGCTGTTACAAAGTATAAGATATAAAGAGCAGAAGGTCAAATGATCTACATATTAAAATGCAGAGATTACTGAGAATAAGATGTATAGAGTACAGAGTATAAGGTATTATAAGATCATTGAAAGATCCTGGAATTGATCTTCTTATGTTACATTATGGCTCCATCATTTACTAACTTACTGACTTTGGGCAAAATATTCTGTCTCAGTTTCCTTTACAACTGATGATAATAACATTATACCACATGAGATTTCTGTGATGATAAAAACAGAACTCACATTCTATTTTTTTAGAATGTTTTATAAGCATTTAAAGCAATGCCTCCTGGCACATTATAAATTTTCATCGATCATTAGCTGCTATTTTTATTATGTGGAGAATATCTTAATTTTGACTTTAGTAGTAGGCTTACTATGTATTCTCATGTTGTGCTTTTCCATTTCAGAGGTGCCATCCTTCACTCTATCATCCTGCCAGTCCTTGTGCTTAGATTTTCAAAGGAGACTTTAAAGGCAGATGAAAAGCACAGTATAATTAAGTACCCATATGACTAAGAGCTATTTTCATTTTTTATTCAGATTTTTCATCCTTTAAAAAGCTATATTAAAATTGGCAATTACATGCTAAATTAGGCAACTTTATAATTCAGACAATGAACAAAGAGACATAAAAAAGATACATTTGTACATATATGTTCATATCAATTAGCAGAAATATTGAGGAAGAAATTTAACCTGGGTATTTAAAATAGAGGAATGCAAAATTCTTTAAATTCTATAATTGTATTTTATTTGTCTACTCTGAAAAGCTGGATTTAACATTTGTAATAAATACCTTTTACTTTGTATTTACTGCAAATTTTCTCACAAAGAAACAGAAACATTGATTATTGAAGAAAATCAAGAGTCTAGAAGTAAATCCATGCATAAACGATCAGTTAACTTATGACAAAGGAGCCTAGTATATAATTGGGGAATGTGCTATGCTCAGTTGCTCAGCTGTGTCCAACTCCTTGCAACCCCAAGGACTGCAGCCCACTGAGCTCCTCTGTCCATGGAATTATCCAGGCAAAAACATTGGAGTGGGTTGCCATTTCCTTCTCCATAATTTGGAAAGGACAGTCTCTGTTTCAACAAATGGCATTGGAAAAACTGAACAAACACATGCAAAAAAAAAAAAAAAAANCTGTGTCCAACTCCTTGCAACCCCAAGGACTGCAGCCCACTGAGCTCCTCTGTCCATGGAATTATCCAGGCAAAAACATTGGAGTGGGTTGCCATTTCCTTCTCCATAATTTGGAAAGGACAGTCTCTGTTTCAACAAATGGCATTGGAAAAACTGAACAAACACATGCAAAAAAAAAAAAAAAAGAAAAATGAAACTCAACCACTATCTTTCACCACACAAAAATTAATTCAAAATGGGTTAATGTAATACCTTAAACCATAAAAATCATAAAAGAAAATATAGATAGCAAGTTCCTTGGCAAATGTCTTGGCAATTATTTTTTGAATCTGACACCAAAAGAAAAAGCAATAGGCATTAAGATAAACTTTTGCATAGCAGAGGAAACCATCAACAAAATGAAAAGGAAGAAAATATTTGCAAATTCTGTATCCGATAAGGGGCTTATAGCCAGAATATATACGTAACTCAAATTTCAGTTCAACAGCAACAAAACAAAAAAACACACACAGAAGAAACTATATAGATAGCCAACAGGTACATGAAAAGATGCTCAAAATCATTATCAGGGAATTGCATATCAAAACCACAATGAGAAATCACCTCACCCCTATCAGAATGGCCGTCATCAAAAAGAAAAGAAATTGTCATTCCTCCCTATATGAAGAAAAGAAGGTCCTCTGCAATGTTGGTAGGAATGTACATTAGTACAACCACTATAGAAAACAGTATGGAGCTTCCTCAAAAATTAAAAATAGAACTACCATTTAGCACAGAGTACTGTATTCAATATCTTATGATTACCTGAGTCAAAGAACCTGATACAAAGAGCCAACTCATTGAAAAAGACCCCAGTGCTGGGAAAGACTGAAGGCAGGAGTAAAGGGTGACAGAAAATGAGATGGTTGGATGGCATCACCGACTCAATGGACATGAATTTGAACAAACTCCAGGAGATAGTGAAGAACAGGTAAGCCTGCCATGCTGCAGTCCATGGGGTTGTAAGGAGTCAGACTAAACTGAGTGATTTAATAACAATAAATACTGGAAGCAAATGTAAACAAAAGAATATATATATTTATATAGGTATATATAATTAAATCACTTTTCTGTACACTTGAAACTAACATTGTAAATAAACCATATTTCAATAATTTTTTTTCAAAATTTCAGAAACAGTAGAACTATGTTTCCAAATGATCCAGCAAGTCCACTTCTGGGTATTTATCTGCAGAAAATAAAAGACTGACTTGAAAAGTTTTATATGCCCCTGAGATCACTCAGCACTATTTATTTACAATAGTCAAGACATGAACACAACCTAAGTGTCCATCTGTGGATGAACAGACAAAGATACTGTGGTATATATAAATAATGGATTAGAATATATTATTCAGTCATAAGAAGGAATGAAAACTTGCTATTTGCAGCAACATGGATGGATCTCTAGGGTATTATGCTACATGAAATGAGTCAGAAAGACAAATATCATGAGATCTGTCTCTTAACATGATTCTAAAAAGAAGAAGAAAGCAACAACAATAAAACCCCCACCAAGCTCATAAATACAGAAAACAGATTAGCGTTCGACAGAGGTAGGGTGTTAGGGAATGGGAGAAATTGGTAAGGAAATAAAAAATAAACATGACGTAAGTTCTAAGACTGGTAAAAAGAAAGGGGACCTCAATGTAAACTATAGTCATTAGTCAAATAATGTATCAGGATTGGTTGGTATTGGTTTGCAGTGCAAAATATTGGTAGGAGGAACTATATGAGGGGAAAATATGGTATATTTTGTACTTTCTGTTCAAATTTCATAAGTTGAAAACTTCTATAAGAAATAGAATCTATTAATTTGAAAACAAAAACCAATGTGTGACTTTTGGTTAAGGAGAGCTTGAGCTTTTAATTTGGAGAACACTGCAATATTTTTTCTTTGAAAAAATGTCTGCATTTTTCTCAAGTTTAAAGTCAAGGTAACTCATATTATTGAGCTAGACTGTTTTTAAAAAGGAATCAATTTAATTTACCACTACTAAAATATATCCATATTCATACAGATATATATACAGACATGCATGAAAGACAAGTATGAATGTTAGCTAACTTTATGCAGCTAAAATGGAAGAGTAATTTTTATACAGGAGAAGGCAATGGCACCCAACTCCAGTACTCTTGCCTGGGAAATCCCATGGACGGAGGAGAATGGTGGGCTGCGGTCCATGGGCTCGCAAAGAGTTGAACATGACTGAGCAACTTCGGACACGACTGAGCGACTTCCCTTTCACTTTTCAATTTTTATACTGCTTTATAATTGCTTCTTGAATGGTCACACATTTTTTCTTAGTATATATGGATGTTCTTAGAAACTTGAATTTTCTGGAATCTCCCTCTTTAAGCACAGAAAAAAAAAAAGCAAAAGAAGATTTTCATAGGTTAGAAATGCTCATTTGTTCATTTATCTGAAAAATGTGATTTCATTTTATAATATGCACAGAGTTCTGCAGATTGTCATCTCTATTATACATTATATTCTGTATCTTAACATTCCCCTTGAACTTGTCAGAAATACTGTAAGAGGCTATCAGAACAAACCTTCCCATAGCTTTCTCTCATTTAATCTTTCTAGGTTTTATAAAAGCAGAGTGTACACCTGGTGAGATAGCTTTTATAAATCACAAAAGGAAGCTTATAATATGATTCATATTTTAAAAACATTTCATCACTGAATGCTTTTTCCTACCTGGAAAGAGTGTTAACACCTTCACAAGTATATTATCCTTCGATTTTTCTAATCAAAACAATCCAGGCTGGGAGACAGTATGAGCTACTTAAAACAATGAATATCACTGTAATGCATTTTAGTTGAATCATTTAGAAAATATGCAGAAAACAAAAAGGTCATTTCGGTGAAATCTGAACTCNAACATTTCATCACTGAATGCTTTTTCCTACCTGGAAAGAGTGTTAACACCTTCACAAGTATATTATCCTTCGATTTTTCTAATCAAAACAATCCAGGCTGGGAGACAGTATGAGCTACTTAAAACAATGAATATCACTGTAATGCATTTTAGTTGAATCATTTAGAAAATATGCAGAAAACAAAAAGGTCATTTCGGTGAAATCTGAACTCATGTAATAGACACACATCTTTATATTCCACACACTTTGTTAATCACTAACTGAACAACATTGTGCCTGGAGTCAACTGACAGGAATTTTAACCTGATTAAATGTCCCAGTATGCCTTAATACCTTTAAATGGAATTTTTATGGCCTGTTCTGCACGCGTATTATTAATACAGTGCCATCAAGAAAACCACAGACACGCATAATAGCTCATCAATTTGTAACTAAGCACTTTTGACCTTGAAAAATCAGCTGTCTTTCAGATTAATGTAGTTACATTTTAGGCAGAAAAAGAAGCCATAAAATTATCATGCTTATTTTTGTAACATGTCAGGATGAGAATTAGGAATAAGGGCCATGCTGATGGCTTCTTATTGATACTGTTGCCAACCTCTGACATCTGAATTAGAAACTCTGAGACCTCATCCTAATAAAAGCCCACTTAAACATTAAAACTTCAGCTAAAGGGATGCATATTGCTGTTAAGCTGAAGGGGTAGAACATAAACTACCATCTTAAATGATGTATGTATTTCTCAGAAAAGTAAAAGAAAGAAAATGTGCACAGATTTTTCTCTCTCATACAAACATAATAAAAATGATGAACATAGCAAGGTTGTATTGTCAGTGATCAAAAGTGAATAAGATATGAAAAAAGGACGCCTAATGGACATAGAAGTAAATTGAAAAATAGAGGAAAACTATATTTTATACAAGAAAAAGACACATCTGGACATCAACACACAGTATTAACTGGGACTGGTGATTTTTCCAAGAGTAATTTTTACAGTTAATGCCAATGTAATCATTTCAGAAAAGTGGGTTGAATCTGCAAAATGAAATTATATGCTCCAACATCTATGGACTATCAAACCATAAAGATACTATTTGTTTTATCATTAAATCAATGATTTGGCATCAAAAAAGATTAAAGCTTTACAAAACATTACTGAGAGTGGAAAGAATTCCTAGAAGTGTTCATGCCAGAGCTGAAACAGACCATCTCCCTTGTATAATCCACCTTATCAGTCAGAGGGACCAACTCCTCAGACAAAATCCTGAGCTATCTTCTGAGTTACAGTCAGTTTCTGCCTCCTTTTTGATATCATTAGCACAGTTTTGTTCTTTATAATATTTTAACTTATAAACCAGTACAAGAGTTTTATTTTTTGTTTGTTTTTGAAAGTAGTTAATAAGTTATTTTATTTCCAAGAAATATGAGACTGTCCTTCTACAATTAGGAAGAATTATAGATACCTGGAATCTGATTTCTGTTATGAAAACAACATATTTAAAGCCTACAAAAAAATCAAGGTAGTTCTCAAAGTCTGATTTCCATCAGCACTCTCTCAATATCTCCCTAAAATAAATCAACCATTATTAAAATTCTCTTTCTGATGTAAACTAGATAAGGATCATATTCATTTTGAAAATAGAACATCCAGTCATTTCCTGAAGAATTGCTACAAATGAGAGTGAAGTGATGTATGCTGCTGCTGCTGCTGCTGCTAAGTTGCTTCAGTCGTGTCCAACTCTGTGCGACCCCAGAGACAGCAGCTCACCCGGCTCCCCCGTCCCTGGGATTCTCCAGGCAAGAACACTGGAGTGGGTTGCCATTTTCTTCTCCAATGCATGAAAGTGAGAAATGAAAGTGAAGTCGCTCAGTTATGCCCGACTCTTAGCGACCCCATGGACTGCAGCCTACCAGGCTCCTCTGCCTATGGGATTTTCCAGGCAAGAGTACTGGAGTGGGGTGCCATTTCCTTCTCCGGAAGTGATGTATAAGAAGAAATAAAAGTAAGTAGAGAGTTTATTTCCTACACAGTCACTCACATTTCTTTGGTTGTACAAAGAATACACAAGTGAACTGCTAAACAAGGGAGGCTGAAGCAAAGAAGAGTCTGACACTGTTGAGCATAACCATCAGGTTTAGGATTAAGTTCAAGATGACTACTTGGGAACTATGAAGTAAGGACATAGGCTCAAAAAGATACAGAACACCTGAAATTATGTTTAACCACAAGAGAAAATTCCCCCAAAATTTAAAGAGCTACCTGATCCTTCTCACCAAGTTGGGTTGGACACAGATGGTTTTGGAAAAAGGTTTTTAAAAAATGAGATCCATGAAATAGATAAAGGAAAGGAAAAAGAAAAGCATTGTTTTACCAATCAGCAATAAACCTCATATTCAGACCTGACAAGAGCCAAAATACTAAAAGTTACAGAAACATATTGGTTTCAGAAGTACACTAAACATGATTATGTGAACTTTGTTTTGGAATGTATAATAGATTAACACCAAATTGACTAATAAGCAATTTATACTAATTAATTAAATTACAAGTTAAAGGAAGCAATTTCAGTCTCCATATTTACCAAAACAGTCATTTTACAAATGTCTGTATTCCAGTTCTAAAGTCTACTCATTTTATATATATATATATAAAAAGATTACAAAGATATGAACTTAATATAACAAGAGGTAACACTGACCAAAAAAAAAAAAAAAGCCCTGAAAACAGAGGCGTTACACGCATAATACTAGGTAATGATATCAATTACAAATTTTAATAAGAAAAAAATTGAGAGAGATAAACATATTGACAAAGAAGAAAAATAAGTGTAAACATCTACAGATATGATTCAATCTGAACTCTCCCTNCAAAAAAAAAAAAAAAGCCCTGAAAACAGAGGCGTTACACGCATAATACTAGGTAATGATATCAATTACAAATTTTAATAAGAAAAAAATTGAGAGAGATAAACATATTGACAAAGAAGAAAAATAAGTGTAAACATCTACAGATATGATTCAATCTGAACTCTCCCTCCCCCCAAATAATACAAAGACCTTCTTTAATTTACTGAATTTTTAAATTCTGTCATTGTTTCTCAGACGTATGTATCTTCATTTTATACACACACACACACACACACACACACACACACACACACATATACATGTTATATACTTTCAGCATAAGGTTTTTGAGAAAAAATACAATTCTAAATAGCAAAAATAAATATTCAATGAAAGGCAGTAGCCTTAAAAATATGAATGTTATACCTGAAAAGAAGAAAACATTTTAATAAGGCACATACATGAACTTTTGAACAGAGAGAAGTAATATTATTGGTTTAGATCATCAGATATTAAAATGTATCTACTTAACTGATGAAAGTTAAAGTTGCTCAGCTGTGTTCGACTCTCTGTGACACCACGGACTGTAGCCCACCAGGTTCCCCTGTTCATGGAGTTCTCCAGGCAAGAATACCAGAGTGGGTTGCCATGCCCATCTCCAAGGGATTTTCCCGCAATTGAATCCAGGTTTCCTGCATTACAGGCAGATTCTTTACTGTCTGAGTGACCAGGGAACTTCACCAATAAATTTAAGTCTCTGATTGAATTTTTTAAATTATATTCAAATGTTATAACAGTTATCTTTGATGTAATCAGAAAACAATATATTTAAAGCAGAGCAATTTAAAAAGATTTCTTCTAAGATATAGTAAAACAAAAATTATAATTTTTAAAGCACTTGTACTAACATAAAACAGGTGGTAATTGGAGTATATTACAGATGTAGATGTTATTATACAAACTAGTTAAAAATTTAAAATACAATTATATACCTATCACATGTCTTAAACTCAAGTATCAATATTAATAAAGCCTTCCATGTCAAAAAACAAAAACTGAAAAGGAAAGCATAGATATTGAAAAACTAATAATATTGGAGTAAATATGGCTTCCTAACTACTGAAATTTTTAATTCCTATGATATTTTCTATTTTGAGAATTGATATCTTCTAATATATATCTAGAAAGGCAATGACAAAGAATGCTCAAACTACCACACAGTTGCCCTCATCTCACATGCTAGTAAAGTAATGCTCAAAATTCT
>SJYA01011793.1:0-18214 GCA_006410615.1 Neotragus moschatus
CTCCATGTTTTAAGTAACATTTTAATTCTCATTTTGATTTCACTTTGTTTTAATAATCAAGAGCTAACACCCCTCTCCCTTGTATTGAGTACAATTTCCAATGTAAGGGTGCAGCGAAGAACGAATTACAGAGATGAGTCCAGTCATAGGTGCTATGCTTGTGTTTGTCACTGGTACAATTTGAAGGAAAGGCCCTATATCTCTTAATTAAGGCGGGGATGACTTTAAACGATGTTACATCAAGGAGGGCAAAGAACCCCAGCAGATGATGCAGATTTGTTTCAAAATGAGTATTATTAAATAATTCATGTTTTTAATATGGAGAAATTAGGTCATTTTTCCACTCCTCCCACAAATGTTCAATCTTAATATCTAAGTACTGAAACAATACAGAGAGTGTTATCCATCCTGGTACTAACAGAGAATGCCAGTTATGACAGGCTCATTGTTTACTTTAACAGGTAATTTGTGGACTGGAATCATTTAATTGTTCTGAGTACATAATTACATGTCAGCAATTTCCAATTTAATTAAAATGTACAAATCTGAAGATTAAGGGAATTTTTAAATTATTAATCATTTTTCCACTAGGAAATCTTGTTGCTCTGCAGGAGATTTGTCCAGTGTACAACTATACGTATTTTTTTCCTTCTTTTTCGCAGACAGACAATTTTCCCGCAGAGCCCAATTACATGGGCAGCAGGCAGCAGTTTGTTCAAAGGTAAGGCCTATTAAATAACTTTCTCGGCTTCCCCATTTGCATTCGTGTCAAAATTGCTTTGCAAGAGTCTACACTTCAGGTTCAAACTCGTAGAGACAATACTTTCTCTTCTTTTTCTTTATATGTATTTCAGTAGCTCCACGTTTAAGGACCCAGAAAGAGCCAGCCTGAGAGACAGTGGGCACGGGGACAGTGATCAGGCTGACAGTGACCAAGACACTAACAAAGGCTCCTGCTGTGACATGTCTGTTAGGGAGGCGCTCAAGATGAAAACGACTTCAACTAAAAGCCAACCACTTGAACAAGGTGAGTGAAGCCCTCCAATGCTTACCAAGTATAAAGCTTAAGCAATATTAAACCTCAGAATACTAGTTGTAGTTTATCACCTTGGAATGGATATATATAGCAAAACAAGCAGTAAATCCTGAGGTTGCCTCACACAAAAAGCAGTTTTTCAATACTTCAGTAACCACAGAAAAATGAAGTTAATGGATTTTAGCCTGAAATCTTCCTGAAATGAGAACTTTTCCAAAGTCACTAGATTATACTTATTTTTGTGAACACTTACTAACCTTTGCTGTTTTGCATTTTAGTAAAGGAAAATATGGTATATGTTAACTAGATATGCACATTTTAATATATTAATATAAAGATTAAATGAATAAATTTAATATTTTTAGGTGAAATGAAAACTTGATTGAACTTGTATAGCTCTTAGCAGGGTTGGTATTATTTTTAGTGTGGATTTTAGATCCAAAGTCGTTTTTCAAGAGTCAAATAACAGCTAAGCCAGAGTTCTCGCTCCTTCTTTTGATTTACATCTAAGTCTTCCTGGATATCAAATAAACATGAACTTGTTTACTCTGATAAAGGTAAAAAAGAAATGCTTCTTCATGAATACGTATGTCTTTTATAAAAGTCTAACTTCAATTTATTGGCTTGATATGTCTTTTTATTAATAGCAATATTATTATTGTTTTAAACACAGTAGAATGTTTATTAATGATTCACCCAAAGAGAATTAAACTATTCTTTTGTGTAAGACTTAGATGTTGTGAAAAAGCTTTTTTATATCCAATCATAAAAAGTAAAAATAACTGTTGCATAAATTGAATTTCAGAGTTACAAATGCATATTATATTAGTTAATATTAGTTTTCAAATTATTGATGATATGCAAGTATGTTTGATATTTAAGTTTTGAGGAGCTATATTTAAACTACTTGAATTTACTTATTTATTCTTTTAAGTCATTTAATGATAGATTATTCATAGAAAGTAAATTTTTGCCTCTAGTGTAATCTCTCCTATCACATATACATCAACAGACAGAATGCTTTTTAATTTCTCTAATCATGTTGAAATTTCGATTCAAATATGCACATACACACATATATATACATTCAATACAGAAATTAATTAATATATATATTTAAGTTTCTGCACTTGATATAATTACACTGGCCTTATTTTAAGAATGACCCTCTCCAAAACCTTCTTTTCTAAGTAATAAGTGCCAGATATATTGTAGCAAGTTTTTGCATAACAAGGCAATATTGTTTTAAAAATTACTTTAAACAAAAGTTATTTGAATACTTACCTAATATTTGTAGTTCTTCCAGTTTGAATGATTATTTGATGTGACATATGTGGTCTTTATGGGTTTGACTATACAATGTCATATAAATATTTTAGGCACATTTTAGGTAATGAATGTTTGGATTTTGGTATGTGAATACGTCTGTGATAAAGTGATTTGCAGGTAATTCATTGGCTACTGTTTGTAAAGCTGCATAGAGTAAGTAAAGCGTTTACATTTACTGTCATATCTTCATGAGAAAATTTGTTAATTAAAACCAGCCTGCTGCTCACTATGAACTTTTTAATTCCTTTCCATACACTGAATGAGCAATGTAATTGATAAGAATGAAGAAAAAACCATAAACACCCTATAAGTAAAGGACATTTATGTCTGAAAATGTAGTTTATACTGAAAACCTGTTATTTTTTCCTATTTTGGTATCAAAAAGTAATGTCTTAGAAGGGTGGCTATTGTTCTTAAAAGAACATATAGTTGATATATATTTTAATTAATATTACACATAAAATAACTTCTAGTCTACGAGTAAGAATGCCAAGAGATGTCTCCTGTAAAAAAAGTAGTTTTCATGTATCCTTATTACCAAACATGAGAAAATTATGAATCTGAAAGCCACACTTAGAAGATAATCTCTGAATTACATAGGAGACGGCTTGTACTTTAAAACATGATTTTTGAAGGATTAACTAAAAGAGTATTTCATTGATTGAATGATTCATGGATTTGGCTCATTAATTCATTTACTTAATAAATATCTATTAAATGCTTTCGATAGTAAGGAAAATTAGATACTTTTGGGACATCAGAAATAAATTTGATTTGGAGCCTGCCTTCAAGAAACTGTATGTAACTGTGGTAGAGATGGGAGACTCTCTCTGTGTCTCACTCTCCTAACTCCTCTCTCATTTACCTGTATCTCTTATCTGTCTCCCTACCTATCCCTCTATCTACCTCCAATATCTTTTTCTGTCTATAACCTAGATCATCTTTTTGTCTCCCTGGTTCCCTTCCCTATGTTTTGTCTTTCTCTTATCTATGTCTCTTATGTATACATCTGTCTACCTACCTATCTAGATGCAGAGGAGGCTAGTATCTATTGTTTTTACTACTTACCATAAATTATGCTAACTTCCTTTTAACATTAGCTTATTTAACCTGAAAACTCTAGAATTGCTAGTATTTGTATCTTACATATAAAAAAACTGAGCTATGGGGAACTTGTTAACTTGCAAAGCAGGTTGGAATTTTATCTTAGATTTGATATGACCAAAATTTATATCTTTTCTATAGAACTTTATCTCCAAATAGTCGAATTTGCTCAAATATACATTCTGATTCATTGCTATGACTAGATATCAAGTAAACTTTGAAGGTTAAGTTAAAACTTGGGTTCATGTATATGAACCTTGGGGGAAAATATCAAAATGACTTATATGCATTGAATTATTAGTAGCTAAACATAATATTCTTTTTGGTATTCGTTGCATTTATAAATAGATGAATATAGTTCCTCTCACATTTATAGATGTTAAGAAACTTTGTCAGTGTTCCATGATGTAAGTAGTGAAGTCAGCATTAGAAATAAAACAGCATGTCTCCAGGGTTTGTCCTCTTAACCAATGCTTTATTCTATTCATATAATGAATGGTTTACTCAGAAAAATTAATTAATTAATTAATTAATTAATTAATCTTTGAAGAAGCATTCAGCCATTGTCTTGGTCATTGTACTCTGTTAACTTATTTGTGAAGCATCACAAGTGCCAATGCTAAATTAATTTAATGCATACCTATAAAGAGTAATTTCCTTTACAGAAAGAAGATGACAGCAGTATTCAAATAATTATCTCATGCCCCAGTTTCATATGTTAAACACTAATTTTTAATATCTTAAAAAATCTCCTAGAAAACAGAAATAAATTTCCTTTAAAACAAAAATGGAACAAAAAGAAACCTATTTATCACTTTGCTCATTCTAAAATATTTATAGTAGTGCCTTAATAGTTTTTAAAAAGTTGTATCATGTTATATTTCATATTTTTATATTCATTTAGTTGGCTTCTTTCCCTGTTTAAATTATCTTTATTAAGAAAATAATGTTCTATTTCTAAATTAAAATACTATTTTAACTTAGAAATTAAAATCAATTAAAAAATAATCTTCATATTTTCAATGGACATTTTCTATGCTAATAATGATTTCCCTTTGCAAATAGCTTAGTACATTTGAAATTTTATTTCATTAACTCAACCGTTGCTATTTTATTTTCTCTTTTGTACCATTAGATTTTTTCCATTTGTTTTATTACTGTTATTTGGGTGCTTTTGCTACCATCAGTTTAAGCATCCCAGATACACAGCACTAGTATGTGTTGCCCATTATTTTAGAAAAAAAATTTGAAAGGATTCAGTAGCTAATTGATGGTATGCACTATAGCTGAAGATAGATTTAAGGATTTTATGTTAATAAACCCTCTAATAGAAAGAAGTTATTTTAGTTTCTCTTAGTGTGATTTAAAAAAAACACCTCTCAAAGAATGTACTTAGTTTCTTACTATTTGAGTTCAGTTTTCTGTCTCCCTCTCTGTCAATTAGATTTTTCCCCATATATTCTCCATCAAATATTAAATGTAGATAGGTAGGTTAGTTGTTAGAAAGAGGAGGGAGATAATAGTAAAACAATCTGAATGTTTTGGAATTCATATGGTGCCCATACTAGCACATTCACACACACACACAATACACACACACACACACACACACACACACACACACACATTATTTAATAAGTCATTGTTTATCGGAAAATGACAGAAAATTGACTAAAATACATTTGATCTTATTCTGCTGATTTTATATTTTGGAATGAGAAAAACTAATTTATATCAAGAACTAATAAAAATGCATAATGTTACTTCTGTAAACAAGGGTCACAAGTTTATAAAGAAGAAAAACTTTCAAAAATTTGTGAAGGTAATTTGCAACTTATACCTCAGAATACCATTTATACTTTGACTTCAAGGAAGTACGGTGCCCTTGAATTTCTATCCATCAGAAACTCTGTAAAGTGTTTTGATTGTTAGCAATAATTGCTTTTTTTTTCTTTTAAAAGATGTAATAAGCTTTCCCTAAAATTCAGTAGTCGCTATTGATTCCCAAATAATAAATGTGCAGTTTTTATAAATGCTGACCAGCAATTTCTCTGAGCTTCTTATTGATAGCTCAGTGACTGTTCTCAATTTTTCAAGGATAATCGGTCTTCTGATATCTTTATAGTTCACTGAAACCAACTCCTTGAATTGAAGTCTGATGCTAGTGGAGTAGCATTGTTCATCCTGAGTACTGATGGCCTGGCTTGTGCTAGAGACTGCAATGGAAAACCACCCACATGGAATGTAATACCCTGTGGGGGCCAGATTGTTGGTCCTCTCCCTGGTGACTGGACTCCAGAACATTTCTGAGCCTCAGGAGTTGTTCCTTTCACATTTGTTTTTGTTTCTCATTTTATTTAATTGCCTTATGATTTCTTTTATTCTATTCAAGTGTGTGTCTCCCCTGTTCTCTCTACTGCCAGAAAAATCTGACTTCTTAAATTATGTTCTGAATTCAAAACATTTCACAATGGAATCCTTGATTATAATCTAATAAAAATATAATCAGTAGAAAGTTAAGAATAAATGAAATACCAAATAAAGTAGGTTTGCTTCAGTGAGTTCAGTTTTAAAACTAATTGCATTCTTAAGGGTCGCCTTTCTTCTTTCCAGAGGACATTCTAGAAAACTACAAAACTAAAGTTAAGGAATTTTTTTTTTTTTTGTAGCTGTTCCTTTTTTTCTTTAAGTTAGTGTTTAAATGTTGCTTCTGGACCCCATATTTCATAGCAGGTTTATACTAGTTTCAATGACTGCAGTATTTGTTACATGATTTCAGTTTGGTGAGACTCTGAGGTCCACTCCTTCTAATCTCCCTCCCTAATTCACTGCATAATGATTGCAGTGGCACCATATTTCTAATTATGTGGAAAGGAAACAGTTTCCACAACCTCTGCTTTACCACAAAGGAGCTATTTCAGAAAGCAGTAGTAGGGAAACAGGAGAACAGAGGTTGAGATCCTTTTTCATGCGAGTGAATGGGGAGCCATGCATTCAGGATCTGGGGGGAGCTTATTGAGACAGAGGATTGGGAGGCCAGACACCAATGTGACCTATGTTACAATTTCCCCTAGAACTGACCCTGATTAGAAAAGTGCCAGCATAGGACTTCTATATTCTCAAGCTTCTGTTCTGTTTTCTCTCCTGCATTATGGTTACCTTCGAATCAAGCAGTGTATTTTCCCAGGCCTACCCACATCAGGCAACAGCAAATCTACTTCTATAGAAGTAAGAACATGAAGATGGTGACTGTGTCCCTCTTCTCAGCAGCCATCTGGCAGTCTCTGAAAATAATATTTAAAAGAAATGCTGCTATAAACAATAGGAAATTTGTCTTAGGAAGGGAATGGAAAATTACAGCCATATATAGGGGATGGGAAGGAACTGTTAAATATTTAATGCCAGAGAGAAATAATTTACAAAATTTTAGAGGAACTTCTGCTTTATGATTCGCATACATGGTGTTTCAGAAATTGTATTATTTGCCAAGAATTCATATTATTTTCAAGCCCTGTGAGTTTTTATTAGGCTGCATCTATCCAAGAGCACTGTTATATCATTTTCGCCACCTCCCTGTGCTGTCTTTTAGGACCTTCCAAATTCATCTGGCTTTACATTTTACTAGATAAAATGTTTCTCAAACTGTGAGCAGCTTCACTTTATTTTTGCTTACCAGGCTTTGCAACTGTCCCATAGTTCACCTAACTTTAATAGTTTCAATGACATCTCTTTTTCTCATGTGCAAACATCTGCTTCTAGAATTCAGCATCTGGTATCATGAAAATAGAGAGATTTTATCACCCTCACATTTGTTGCTCATCGTAAAGCCTTTCTAACAAGTGTTGCATGATTTACTATAGACTCAATGTGATTTTGAGATTCTCTTGCTTTTAATAAGCACAGCAATGACTTTTGCTGAAACATCCCAATTAGGAAATGTTGTGAGAGTATTTCCCAAAGTTTTGAAACTAGTTTTGTCATATATTAGGGGCAACGGAATCCTCCCCAGCCTTAGAATTACACACTCTCAAATATTCCCAATCAACTAGAGGATTTTAAATTTTTAAATACTATTTATAAATAATCCCAACGTATTTTTTAATTTTTATAAATAAAATTCTATACTAGTCATATGCATTTTTATGAAAGCAGGAGTGTGCCCATAAACACTAAAAATATAAAATGGTTATCAGCTCCTTTGTTAATTAAGAACTGCAAGAAAATAATGTCATTTGCTCTAAAACCTCCCAGTAATTTCCTCTTATTTCATTTTAATGACATGTTCTAATATTGCAGGTTCTCTATTCTTTTGAAAGCCATATTACAAAACTTCATGGTAGGAATCCTTGAAGTATAACTCCTCTAGCGTGTAGATAAGAAAACAGATTGACTTCCATGGGGTTATCAAGCTAGCCGAAGAGGTAGTACTCATTCCAGGTTTATAATTTTCTGTCTAGAGCCCTTTCCATTCTTCTGGGTCAATCTGTCACATTACTAGACACCTCAAAATCTCTGAAGAGGCACTTCAGATTCATCATCATACTTCTTTTCCTTGTTAATCTGAAGAAGTCAACTGCCATGCTCCAGAGCTTGATTCTTTCATACATATTGAATAAATATTTCACATCCTCCTGGATTTTTTGTCACCAGCCATTCCGGAATAAATATTCTTTTCAATCTGGATATATTACCTATACCTCTTTTAACCGTGGGTCCTTGATACCTTCTTAGCATGTTAAGGAATGGTGGTGCCCAAAGAGATTTTCATTCATTCATTCAATATTTTAATAAATGATTGTGTCAGGGATACAAAGATATATGAAAACACAGGCTGGGTCTTCAAGAAGTTCACACTTATTAAGGGAATTTGACATACAATCATGAGATTGGTGCACTGAGATGTTTGCCCTGAGTATCAATGGGGTTAGGAGAATGGATACTCTGCCCGGATTTGGAGATTCAAAGAACATTCCTGGAGAAGGAGACATCAGAGCTGATTCTTTAGCATATGTTTAGCTCATTTGGCAGAGTGAAGTTGGGGTGGGTGGGAACATGACGGGCACTCTCAGAAACACAGGAAAGGAAGCAGAATTTGGCAAGCTGCTTAGAGGCATGTGAGTAGAGATGTGTGAGAATAGGAATGCAGAATAGAGCCTGGTGAGGTGAGTAGAAGCCCAGGGATGGGACCACTGAAATGCAGCCCTGGGAGGTAACGGTTCAAACTTCTTCTTAAAGTTATGCTAGTTATGGCAGTGTCTTGGGAAATAAGAATACAACTAGAAAGCTGGGCAACTAACACAAGGCAAGACAGTATGAGCCCTAAAGTAGCAAAGAAAGGAATGGAACAAAGTGGAAGAGTCAAAAGTTTTAGTGTATCATTACTTTTATGATTATAGTGAATTGCTTAGTATTCACTTGAAACTGATTTTGATATAAGGATTTCTAAAGGAAAAAATAATTTGATGCCCGAGTAAATGGAATATCACTTGAATTATTTACTGCATTTAAGTAAGTCTTATGTAGTATATACCACATATAGTAAATGAACACATAAATATTTGAGATGTTAGCATTTTCTCTAAAAGATCAATGTTTATTTGTACATTGGAATCAATTTAATAAAGAAATTTACCATTCAAGAGTGCTAGAGACAAAAACAAGGAGAAAACTTCAGTTTGATAGATCATTGAGAAAAGTTTCAGAAAGCAGTGAGGTAGTATACAACTTGATGTGATAATAAATTTTAGGCTTGTGACTTGGGTAACTGAGTTTTAGTAAAGTGGTAGACACAGGGTGAGAGTATCATGGAGAAAGCATTTGGAAAGTCAAAACCATTTAGGAGATTAACAGAGAGACGACTTAAATTACCATTTGATAATGAGAGGAAAAGACCCTGATGCTGGGAAAGATTAGGGGCGGGAGAAGGGGACGGCAGAGGATGAGATGGCTGGATGGCATCACCGACCCTATGGACATGAGTTTGAGTAAAGCTGGTGATGGACAGGGAAGCCTGGCGAGCTGCGGTCCATGGGGTCTCAAAGAGTCGGGCATGACTGAGCGACTGAACTGAACTGAATGAGAGGACAGGTTGGTGATATAAACATAGAAACCATTGACATAGTATCATACTTAAAGTAAACCGATGACAGGGATTATTGAGAGAAAAGACAATAGGATCCATGCAAGAACCTGGCTAAAAACAACAGTAAGAAGTTGGGAAAGAGTAAAGTTCAACAGTTGTTCAATCAGCAGAGAGACAAGGCATAATCAGTATGTTCTATGACAAGGCAAAATCTGGAGGACAGCTACATGAATTATTAGACTGAAGCCAAGAGTTTTTAGATTTCATTTCCAGCCATCATAATCGAGAGCCAAATTAAATCAATTCATTTAGCTAATCTAGACAAGTCTGTTTTTATTCAAAACAAAATCTGAGGACAGTTCCGAATACATGATCTCATATCACTGGCATAAATGTAAGATTCCAGAACTCACCATTTAAAAAAAGGAACATTTACCTGAAATCATATATTTTGAATTTTTACTGTAACTCAGTATTTTTTGTGTATTTATTGTGTATATCTATTATGCATTTCTTATTTATTATGTGTATGTGTATAGTACATGGGGAGATCCCCTGGAGAAGGGCATGGCCACCCACTCCAGTATTCTTGCTTGGAGAATCCTTTGGAGAATCCCAAGAGCCTGGGGGGTTACAGTCCATGGAGTTGCAGAGCTGGACATGACTGCAGTGACTTAGTATATATAGTATATGACACTGTCTTAGATGCTCTGCTGAATATTTATTCAACACATATTTGTGAGGTTTTTGGTATGTGTCAGGCACTTCTCCAAGTGCTGAGGATGGAGTAATAAGCAGAATAAATATTCCTGTTCACATGAACCTTACATTTGAATGAGAATGTGATTCTCAAATGAACCCTCTTCAGAGTCATGAACCCAATTCTTCTCATAGAACTTATAGTCAGGAAATACAAAAGTAGAAAGTAACATGCTATTGATTAGGTATAAATAAAAGTGTGAAAGTTTCAAAAGGAGGGATAGAATATTGATCATTATTCCAGGAAGACTTCATACATAAGATGAAATTTGAGCTAGGGTTTAAGGAATGAACAAAGTTTTTACTCTGAGATAGAAGAAATAGAACAAATCCATAAAACAACCATAGGATTCAGAAGTAATATTTAGGGGATAATGAAAAGTTCAGTGTGTCTAGAGGAAAACCTATAGAAGGAAGAAAATATGCAAATGGAAACAGGAAAGAGTGGCCAGTAAAGAAGGGGAGATAGGCAGTAATAGTGTCACAGCGGTCAAAAAGAGACAAGAAGCGTGTTGACTCTCAAGAAATTAAACACACACACACAAAAACGAAGCTCACGGACACCTATTCAATCCGATTACTACAGGTCTATCTTGGTTTCCTTGAGAGAAGTTATGATGGGGTAATGAAAAAGGGAAACAGATTTTTAAAGGTTATACCACTGAAGCATCATCAGGAAATGGGGATAGACATTTTTCTTATTCCAAGATAATAATGAAATAAGAGAAAGAAAAGGGGGGAAAATATCTAAAGAAGTTGGTATTATAGATGGAAATTGCTTTAATTATTCAAGGTAACTGAGTATCAATATACTGAAGTAAATAATCCACCTAGACGAAATTATTGAAGAATTGAATTAAATAGATATTATTTGAGCATAAAAGGGGAGGCTAGCTTTAAAGTGAAGATAAACTCTTTTTCTGTAAGGGAAAGATAACAGAACATTTGAAAAGATGAACAGGAATGTAGATGCAAAAGTAAAGCAATTGTTGGTTCTGATCTTCTCTATAAAGTGGAAAGCAGATTTCATTAAGCTCATTATTTCACAGAAACACTTGTATAATATAAATGACACTTGGATTTGTGAAAAGCTAGGGATTCAGACAATTACCAAGATAATCTATTGCAAGATGAACATCTGTCAAAAACGGACACTGCTATTATTTCATATTTATAATTGTTGAAAAAATAAGAACATATATTATATCAACCTGAAGACATTACCATATTTAAATTATCTCCTCATGTACTTTTCAATTTTATAGCTTGCTTGGAGTTTTCCAAAAAAAATGTTTTGATGTGTAAGCCTATAGTCTAGATTTTTCTAGAATTATATTGTTTCAAATTCCATTTAGAAAGATGATATATTGCATATACCATATATTATGTTTTAGCCCCTCTGGGATCTGTGCCAGTACTTGCAATTAAGCACATTATCAGTTTTGCAGTGAAAAGTCTTAAATATTCACACTAAATGGAATAAATGAATAATATAGATAAGCCTATGTCAATTCAAGTTAATTTTTTCCACCAAATGTGTAGCAAAATAATATCCAGACCTGAAATGGTTTTTTGATTTCAAAATGGGCAAGAAATTGTAGGCTTGTACTCAATTTGCATATTGGAGCTTTTCATTCTTTAAACTCTTGATAACTAATAGTATTGATGATGATCCCAGTACTAACATTATGATAAATATATATATATATGTATCATATTAACAAGAGAAACTATTTAATCGAGTTTCCTGTTAAGTCATAATAGAAATCTGCAATGGGGGGAGTCTTAAAATCAAATGGAGATGAAAATATTCTATAATCATTTTAATGTGATAAATACTTACTTTGGGAAGGATATTTAAATGTTTAATCATATCATAAGAAGATTTTGAGTAGTACTTTTAGGATTTATAGACAGATAACAAATGCCCTCCTACCTCTGATACAGGATATACTTTTGAAACAAAATACATATTTCATGGAGATTGATTCCTCTGCCCTGGATTTTTTTTTTTNTAATACATGATCTCATATCACTGGCATAAATGTAAGATTCCAGAACTCACCATTTAAAAAAAGGAACATTTACCTGAAATCATATATTTTGAATTTTTACTGTAACTCAGTATTTTTTGTGTATTTATTGTGTATATCTATTATGCATTTCTTATTTATTATGTGTATGTGTATAGTACATGGGGAGATCCCCTGGAGAAGGGCATGGCCACCCACTCCAGTATTCTTGCTTGGAGAATCCTTTGGAGAATCCCAAGAGCCTGGGGGGTTACAGTCCATGGAGTTGCAGAGCTGGACATGACTGCAGTGACTTAGTATATATAGTATATGACACTGTCTTAGATGCTCTGCTGAATATTTATTCAACACATATTTGTGAGGTTTTTGGTATGTGTCAGGCACTTCTCCAAGTGCTGAGGATGGAGTAATAAGCAGAATAAATATTCCTGTTCACATGAACCTTACATTTGAATGAGAATGTGATTCTCAAATGAACCCTCTTCAGAGTCATGAACCCAATTCTCATAGAACTTATAGTCAGGAAATACAAAAGTAGAAAGTAACGTGCTATTGATTAGGTATAAATAAAAGTGCGAAAGTTTCAAAAGGAGGGATAGAATATTGATCATTATTCCAGGAAGACTTCATACATAAGATGAAATTTGAGCTAGGGTTTAAGGAATGAACAAAGTTTTTACTCTGAGATAGAAGAAATAGAACAAATCCATAAAACAACCATAGGATTCAGAAGTAATATTTAGGGNAAGACTTCATACATAAGATGAAATTTGAGCTAGGGTTTAAGGAATGAACAAAGTTTTTACTCTGAGATAGAAGAAATAGAACAAATCCATAAAACAACCATAGGATTCAGAAGTAATATTTAGGGGATAATGAAAAGTTCAGTGTGTCTAGAGGAAAACCTATAGAAGGAAGAAAATATGCAAATGGAAACAGGAAAGAGTGGCCAGTAAAGAAGGGGAGATAGGCAGTAATAGTGTCACAGCGGTCAAAAAGAGACAAGAAGCGTGTTGACTCTCAAGAAATTAAACACACACACACAAAAACGAAGCTCACGGACACCTATTCAATCCGATTACTACAGGTCTATCTTGGTTTCCTTGAGAGAAGTTATGATGGGGTAATGAAAAAGGGAAACAGATTTTTAAAGGTTATACCACTGAAGCATCATCAGGAAATGGGGATAGACATTTTTCTTATTCCAAGATAATAATGAAATAAGAGAAAGAAAAGGGGGGAAAATATCTAAAGAAGTTGGTATTATAGATGGAAATTGCTTTAATTATTCAAGGTAACTGAGTATCAATATACTGAAGTAAATAATCCACCTAGACGAAATTATTGAAGAATTGAATTAAATAGATATTATTTGAGCATAAAAGGGGAGGCTAGCTTTAAAGTGAAGATAAACTCTTTTTCTGTAAGGGAAAGATAACAGAACATTTGAAAAGATGAACAGGAATGTAGATGCAAAAGTAAAGCAATTGTTGGTTCTGATCTTCTCTATAAAGTGGAAAGCAGATTTCATTAAGCTCATTATTTCACAGAAACACTTGTATAATATAAATGACACTTGGATTTGTGAAAAGCTAGGGATTCAGACAATTACCAAGATAATCTATTGCAAGATGAACATCTGTCAAAAACGGACACTGCTATTATTTCATATTTATAATTGTTGAAAAAATAAGAACATATATTATATCAACCTGAAGACATTACCATATTTAAATTATCTCCTCATGTACTTTTCAATTTTATAGCTTGCTTGGAGTTTTCCAAAAAAAATGTTTTGATGTGTAAGCCTATAGTCTAGATTTTTCTAGAATTATATTGTTTCAAATTCCATTTAGAAAGATGATATATTGCATATACCATATATTATGTTTTAGCCCCTCTGGGATCTGTGCCAGTACTTGCAATTAAGCACATTATCAGTTTTGCAGTGAAAAGTCTTAAATATTCACACTAAATGGAATAAATGAATAATATAGATAAGCCTATGTCAATTCAAGTTAATTTTTTCCACCAAATGTGTAGCAAAATAATATCCAGACCTGAAATGGTTTTTTGATTTCAAAATGGGCAAGAAATTGTAGGCTTGTACTCAATTTGCATATTGGAGCTTTTCATTCTTTAAACTCTTGATAACTAATAGTATTGATGATGATCCCAGTACTAACATTATGATAAATATATATATATATGTATCATATTAACAAGAGAAACTATTTAATCGAGTTTCCTGTTAAGTCATAATAGAAATCTGCAATGGGGGGAGTCTTAAAATCAAATGGAGATGAAAATATTCTATAATCATTTTAATGTGATAAATACTTACTTTGGGAAGGATATTTAAATGTTTAATCATATCATAAGAAGATTTTGAGTAGTACTTTTAGGATTTATAGACAGATAACAAATGCCCTCCTACCTCTGATACAGGATATACTTTTGAAACAAAATACATATTTCATGGAGATTGATTCCTCTGCCCTGGATTTTTTTTTTTTGAGGTTTTGAAAATTCATACTGAGAAATGAAACTCTGTTTTGTTTTTGCCCTGAGTCATTTCCTTCCTAATTTTAATTACTGTGTTTATTACATAATATCCTTTTATAGCCATCTGAGCTTTTACCTCTAAAAGCTGACATTTTTAAAGATATTTAAAATAAGGATGGCATGAAAACTTCAGAAAATTTTAATACATGCAGAATGCCTTCATGACATGTGTTCCTCTACACGGTTGGGAAACAATAGACAACATATTGAATCTTAAGTAAATATACTTGATAACTTTATTTTTCACTCTTTGAGTTGTGACTCCTGTTCAGTCTCTCATTAGCATTAATATATGAATGAATTAATTCCATACATTTTATTTCAGTACCCATGTATATGACTCTACCTTCAAGGTGTTTAGTGTTTGAAGTTGTCATTCCTCTGTCCATCTAGGTAGAGTTCCATTTGTTAAATACTGTAATATATATAATAAGTAAAAATAAAATTAATTCTGCTGGAGAAATGAATAGAGAATTACTTCATGAATCAGATGAACCTCTAATAGTGTCCTGTAAGTAGAGTAGGATTGCAGGATATAGGTGAATTGAATCTCTGAAGATGGGATAATAGCAAGATCCAAGATCATGCTAGAAATGTCACAAGTCATAGCATGATCCAGGCTTCCCTGGTGGCTCAGACAGTAAAGTTTCTGTCCACGATGCAGGAGACCTGGGTTTGATCCTTGAGTTGGGAAGATCCCCTGAAGAAGGAAATGGCAGTCCATTCAAGTATTCTTGCGTGGAGAATCCCATGGACGGAGAAGCCTGGTGGGCTACTGTCCAGTGGATTGCAAAGAGTCGGACATGACTGAGTGACTTCCCTTTCAATTTCTTTCATAGCACCATCCAGGAGTGGCAGATAAATAGGGATATTTTTATTGGAGTTTGACGTATAGAGTTATAATGGAGAGTAGTTGGACCAAATAAAAGGACTAGGATCAGATTATGAACACCTTGAATGCTGTACTAAGAATTTTGAATCTAATTATATAGGCCATTAAAAACTTTGAGTAGAGTCACTTGATCAGAATTTTGTTGTAGATGATTCAATTAATATTATACCAGAGAAGGATTGGAAATCAAAGGAGATCAAAGGCCAAGACTAATCATCCATCAAGTTTCAAAGGGACAGTAGCATGTTTAATATTTTCTAATTTTTGTGTATTGTAATTTAATTGCTGAGCCCAAGAGTTTTCACTGAAATCATTCTGAGCAATAAATGAAACTCAAAATACAGATTATTCACTTCAAAGGACCATCTATTTGTTTCTGTCAATTATGAACAAAGTTGATTTTTCTCTTTCATTTTTATTTATTGCAGAGCTGAACACTCTACCTTAAATATCAATCTTAATGAAACCCTTAAAAGACTATAAATGTATAACAAACTTTATGGACTTATCCAATCAGATAATAAAAGAACAGCTAATAGTTACAGGTCACTAAAAATAAAATAAACAGCTACTATATGTCAAGGACTGCACCAAGCACCTTTATGCAAGTTTGTCTTCATGGCAAGTTGGTGAAATGGCTGTTATCTCTAATAAATGAAAAACCTGAGCATAAAGGACTGAAGTGGCTTACCCGTGGTTGATGCCCTCAGCCGTGTAGCACTTGTCGCCCTGATGGCTTGTGTGTGCTCTCTTCATTCTGGTTCTTTTTGCTTATTTATAGTCTTCAATAACAATGTGCAAAGGAGAGTTCACAGGGAAGTTATACTAGTATTTCTAAATTGAAAATAGGATATCTTACTTTTGAAAGTAGAGTTGAATCGGATGATGTATAAGTACACAGAGATATGAGCAGCTCTTCAGTACCACATATAGTCATCTCATTGCCATCATTTTATTATTATCATCATTATGACTTCCTCTGCAGTGGTATCTGATAGTGAGATGATTGTTTTTTCATCCTTATATAGACTGTTTGTCTTTACCCCAAATAACATTTATTTCAGTGCTACAGACCCTGCATTTAACCTAGTCATTAGACAGAAGACACAATACCTGCCATGCTAACATTTTGATATTGTTTGGAAAGTACTTTGCATATATTTTGAAAAATCACCTTCGTCTGTGAGGGCTATTTTTTATCAATATGTAATTGCTGTTAAACAAAGAATATAACAAGATGGTTCCAGATATATGTTCTACCTCCCCATAATTTCCATTGTTTGATAAAAAAAGATATTTTTACTATTTTTGAGTAATAAACAAAATACATTTTGTTTTTAAAGTGCTATCTGTATCAAGCTCTAGCATTAGTTTTACTTTTAAGCCTATGACAGACTACTTCAAGTTATCTATTATAGACACAAATTTAATTCCACTTTATTCACAATCCATAATTTGTAAAACACTGTAGTCCATATATATTCTTAAGAAATGTCACAGTTTCTAGATATTTGATCAAAGTTTTTGTTCAATTAAAATGGAGCAAAAATGGAACAAATTCTATTTATTTCATTTTTCTACCCCCAGTACATTTTTTTCTACTTTCCCAGGCTCCCCCAACTAGCTCCCTTCTAATCCCAGTTACTGGTACTACCATCTGTCTAGTCACTCCAGTCAGAAACACAGGGACTCCTTATTTCCTGTCTCTTCCTCATCTCCGCTGTGTCATTAAGTCCTATTGTTAGCATGAGCCAATTCTACTTCTTCAGTTCACTTGCCTTTGATGCATTTTATCCATCAGAGGCTACCTCTTTTTCTCACCACCATACCTTCCCAGGGTAGGTGGTCACCTGCTTCCCTGGCTGTCTTGTTTGAGATGTAACTTCAGCTTTCACTCCAGTTAAGACTTTAATGGCTTCCGCAGAGTACTTGAAAAATGTTAGGTTCTGACACTGACCCTGTGATCCTCCCATCTTGTGACTCTCCTGCTAACTCACTGTACAACAACCCTGGAGCGCTTCCTGCAGTTTCTTCTTTTCTCACTCAAGAGAGAGGCTTCAGGTGCAGAAACCTTTCTTAGCATGAACTTGTCTCTTTCAGGGATCTGCATATTCTGTGTGCAAAGTAGATATATTTGTTCTTCAGTGTAGTTCCAATGTTTAGTTTTTTAAAAATGGGCTACTGTGGATAAAACTGCAGATTAAGAATAAGATTTTAGGGAACTTGAAGTCATAAACATTAAAAGGTCTTGGTGGGGTAAATAGCATGATATTGAATTACTCTTTAGAGAAGCCACTTTTATAGTTAACAAATCCAACAAACATTTAATTACTTCCAGTAACTTAATTGAATTATCTCATTTACTCTATGGGCTTCCCTGGTGGCTCAGAGGTTAAAGTGTCTGCCTGCAATGC
>SJYA01011795.1:0-11860 GCA_006410615.1 Neotragus moschatus
GGGACCAACGAGGGAGTGTGTCTGGGTTTTAAGGTTGCTAACCTTTTACTGCGGGAGTGAAAGGGGATTCGCAGACTCATTTTGTCTGTGCCCTGCAGGAAAAGCCCAGCCAGGGTCTGAAGGGTTGTGAGGAGTGCGCCAGCCCCAAGGATGCAGACTGGACGCCAGCAGGACCAGGTCTCGCGTCTGCCTCTCCTGTCTCTTCTCTGCCACTCGCCTCTGACCCTCGGGTGGAACCTCCGCTCCGCCCACCCTGCTTTCCAACTTCTAATCTCACCCCTGAGCTCACAGCCCCAGACCCAGACTACAGTTTCAGAAAGGGACCACTCCGTAGTCATTTTTTATTTCTTATTTTTGGTTTGCGGGATTGGTCAGTTCCCTGACCAGGGACGGAATCTGGGCCCTCGGCAGTAAGAGCATGGAATCCTAGCCACGGAACTGCCAGGGAATTTCCTAAGATACTTCTGTATGCATGTATGTAGTCTTGGCTGCGCTGTGCAGCACATACGACCTTATGGGAGGATCCCAATCAGGAATCCAACCTGTGCCCCTGCACTGGAAGTGCAGTTTTGCCAACTGGACCACCAGGGAAGTCCCTCCCTAAAATATTTAAATCAGTGCTATCTTGAGACTTGAAAAGTATTCAAAGCTCCCATTTGGCCAAGGACATAGTTCTTTAAGTAATAATGAGAGATCATTCAACAGTTACTTTTGACAAGATGCTCTGGTTCTGGCCATGGTCCTGACATTCAGCGGGTGGGGGAGGCAGCCCCTGGGAGAAGAATTAGGAGGCAGCTTGGTGGGGGGACGTCTGGTATACCTGAAGTGGGCCCCTTGGTGGGTGGCAGGCCTGAACTGTCACATGCCACCTGCTGGAGGAGCAGGAGAAGCGTCCGTGTCCTGAGCTGTGTCCCCCGGGTCCTCTGGCCGCAGAAGAGAGTGGACCAGAGATAGGGGGAAGGGGACACAGCTGGACGCCAAGGTGAGGCCTGGGAGGAGGGGGCAGAGGGCTGGTCCTCAGGGAGGGAACCCTGAGGTCTGCTCTCCCTGGGCGCCCCAACTGGAAAAGCCACGGGCTCACCCAGACTCGGACCAGGACTTAACAGCAGGTACAGCCTGCGGAAGGCAGGTCATGGGACTTCTCAGCATCCCTCACTGCGTGAGAGCCAGTTCCTACGAGAAATGTCCTTGGATGCGTACCTCCACACAGCCTATAGGCTGTGTCTCTGGGGACCCTGACCAACATGCTGCCCATGTGAGTGGCATGGCCCTGATTCCTCAGGGAAAATAAAAGTGATGCAAGAGACTCCCCTCTGGCCAGCTGCTGGGCGTGGGGCCGCTCGCTCCTGAGTCTGGCAGAGGTTTGCAGCGTTTGCTCAGCGGCAGCATAATGTTATCCTCTCTTAGTAAAGCAATCCATTTAATTCCGGCCTGTGCCCTTTATAGACGCTGCCTGGTGTCTACTCAGAGCACTTGGGTGATGCTCAGATGGCTGTGCCATGTGCATTTACAAAACACTGGTGGGTACTTTCTGCTGCGGTTTTCAGGCTATGAGCACAGCCCTGCCACGCCCGCCACACACCGCAGGCCCTCAGGAAGGCCGGCGCAGCAGCGCTCCCAGGGACCAACCACCCCGCCGGACTCACCTGCCACCTGCAGGATGCCGTGTCGGGCCACGTCATAGAAGGGGTGGTTCGTGCTCAGCTCGGGGTCCGGGCCAGCCGGGGGCGCCACGGAGGGTGCTGCTGAGGGCCTTCTTGTAGCACCCAGGGCAGCGGCCTCCTCCTCATCTCTCTGCAGCTCTGCGGCAGAAGGCAGGGTTAGGGAAGGGTCACTGCGTTCCTCAGGAAGCAGGACAGTGAGGGAGCCGCCTGAGACCTTCTAACATGACACGCACCTCGCCTTGCTGCGCACCCACTATGCGCCCACTCTGTGCACCCACTACATGCCTACCTCCGCTGTGCACCCACTATGCGCCCACTTGGTGTGTACCCACTACATGCCCATCTTTGCTGTACACCTGCTACCTGCCCACTCGCTGTGCCCCCACTATGTGCTCGTCTCTGCTGTGCACCCACTACGTGCCCACTTGCTGTGCACCCACTATGTGCCTGTCTCTGCTGCACACCTATTACCTGCCCACTCGCTGTGCACCCACTATGCACCTGCTCAGTGAACACCCCATGGTAAGAGTAAAGTGAGTAAAGCAACCCCGGGGGCTGGATTCTGTCCCTCCGCACTGAGAGCAGGGCTAACTGAGGCTCAGAGGAGAGAATGAACCTGGGGTCACCAGGTGTGGCCTGAACCCGAGTTCCCAGCTCTGAATTCTGACTTGGGCCCTTCCTGAAAGACGCTAAGACCGGTGGCCGGCAGGAGCCCATGGCTGGGGTGAAGGGCAGTAGCTGGGGTCCCTGTGCTACGAGGCAGGAAGAAAGGGCTGCCTGCTGAAGTTTAGTTTTAGTACAGAAGGTTCCTTCATACAAAACAAATCCAGGTTCCTTCAGAAATGTTTTCAATTGGGAAACGAGGGGGAACTTCACATTCAGTGTCTTTAGAGACGAAATGAATTAAGGTGAGGTCACACTGGATCAGGGTGGACCTTAAATNTACGAGGCAGGAAGAAAGGGTTGCCTGCTGAAGTTTAGTTTTAGTACAGAAGGTTCCTTCATACAAAACAAATCCAGGTTCCTTCAGAAATGTTTTCAATTGGGAAACGAGGGGGAACTTCACATTCAGTGTCTTTAGAGACGAAATGAATTAAGGTGAGGTCACACTGGATCAGGGTGGACCTTAAATCCAATGCTATGTCCTTACAAGAAGGGGGAAAGGGCTCCCCTGGTGGTGCAGCAGTTAAGAATCCTCCTGCCAACGCAGAGGACACAGGTCCAATCCCTGCTCCAGGAAGATCCCACGTGCCTCCAGGCAATTAAGCCCGCGCCCCACAGCTGCTGAGCCCCTGCACCGCACCTACCGAGGCCCACGTGCCTAAGCCTGTGCTCCACACAAGAGCAGCTACCCCAACGGGCGACCCACACACCCTAGCGAGGAGTGGCCCCTGCTTGCCACAAGCAGAGAAAGCCTGGGAGCAGCAGTGAAGACCCAGAACAGCCAAAACTCAAAATAAATAGATCTTTAAGAAAAAAAAAGAGGAAAGGACACAGAGCCCCAGAGAGAAAACCACCAATCTCCTCCAGGGACGGGGCTGGAAGAGAGCACACTGTACCTATTTCGGCCAGCTCCTCCAGGTCCAGCCCAGACGCGCTCTGCTGGGGCATAGGGCGGCCCGGAGGCACTGTCCGGACGCTGCCTCCCGAGGATCCAGGCATGGGGTCCTTCCGACACCCTGAGAGAGAAGCACATTGATTCGGCGAACGTTTAACGTGAGGAATAAAGGAGCTCCCTCCACGCGGCCTGCTTGCTCTTCAGTTTCCCTCCTTGACAAAGAAAAAGCAGGCACCTCCGATTCGCCTGGACCTCGGGTCACTTTCGTGTTTGGCTTTCAACCTGCCCAGCGCACCCCCTTCACCCCCGACCCGTGGGAAACTCGCCCCTCAAGGAACCACATGAGGTCCTGGGAGCTGGACCCCTGGATGGTGGCATCCACCCCATGTTTGGGCTCCTGTATCTGACCTCATCCTCTGCAGGCCCCGCCCACTAATGCGTGCACGTGGATAGGGCAGCCCCTGCCCAGGAGAGCAGGGCAGAGGGTAGTGGAGGGGAGAAGGGATGTGGAGAGAGAACAGCACCTCCAGGGCCAACACATTTCGAGGACAGCGTCTTTGCTTCACCACCGTCTCACAGTCACACACTCACTCCTGTACCCGCTTTAGAGAGGGCAGCTGAGGCCAGCAAAGATCACTTAGAGCGGCGCTTGGCTGCACAGCAGGTGATCACCACCAGCTAAGAGTTTGCCGCCTGGTTATTTTGTGCCCTGGAGGCTGATGCAAAACCTGTGCAGACCTTTACTATCCAAACGGCGGAAAATCACGGTACAGAAAAAGGAGTGAAGTAGGGACCCCTGGGACGACATGGGTGGTCCTTGAAAATACTGTGCTAAGTGAAAGGAGGCCATGGAGCCCACTCCAGAATTCTTGCCTGGAGAATCCCCACGGACAGAGGGGCCCGGCCAGCGACAGTCCTAGGTTCACGGCTGAAGCAACCTAGCACGCATGAAGGAAGCCAGACCACAGAAAATGACATGAGTCCATTCTAGAAAAGTCTGGAGCGAGCAGACCCACAGAGACAGAGGGTAGGCCACTGGGTACTAGGAAGTGGGCGGGGGGCAGAGATTAGGGAGGTGACGGCAAAGCAGGGTGGACCCTTTTTGAGGTGAAGAAAATGCCCTAAAATTGACTGTGGCGATGGCTGCCCATGTCTGCAATTACAGCAAAAACCGCACAAATATAAACTGGTAAATTACATATCGTGTGAATCATATCTTAGTAAAGGTGTTTTTTAAAATGAACAGTGCTAGCTGAAAGTGGCACATACTGTTTGGTCTAGCTTTTGAGGAGTGAAAAGAGACATAGGACATTGCTTTTATTTCTTTATTCATATTCTGACATGCCTCACAGCTTGTGGGATCTTAGGGTCCCCGACCAGGGATTGAACCTGGATCCCGGCAGTGAAAACTGGCGAGTCCTAACCGCTGGACTGCCAGGGAAGTCTTCAGAACATTGTTTTTAAAATGCTGGCTTCTATGAGTTCTAGAATTAGGATTTACACAGATACAAAGAGCAGAGGGTCAGGGTGGGGGGCAAGGAGGCAGAGGCCAGCCCCTCCCCCAGGGGGACCCCTCGGAGCCAGTTCAGTGAGGCTGCACCTGCTCACTTTGGGGGAGAAGTCAGAGTCCGTGCTGGTCTGCGACAGCTGCCAGTGTTCAAACACTGCAATCTAATCTAAAATGGAAAAAAAAAAATCTGTATGCCCCAAACTCCACAGTTCCACACACCCAGCAGAATGTGTACATCTGTGCGACGAAGGACGTGGCTGGAGTGTTCTGAGCTGTAGCACTAAAACAGCCCCAACCTGGAAACGACCCGTGTCCACAGATGGTGAAGGGAGCTGTCGCTGTGGACAGTGCGTCTCAGGGGTGAGGGTGGTGTCGGGTTATGTAGGAGAATGTCTTTACGCTCAGATGCTGAAACAGTCAGCAGGGGAGGCAGGAGGGCTGTACCACCTTCCAAGAGTTCAGCTAAGAGAGAGAGAAAGAGAAAGCCCATAACGGATGGCACCAATTTCCAAATCAAGGGGAAAAGCAGGTGTTTTCTTATGTTTCTGCACTCGGAACAATTTCCTTAAAAACAGCTGGAGACGGAAGGAAGGCAGGAGGGAGAAGCCCTTGCCTGGCTCCATCACCCTGTTTGTCAAAGAACAAAGCTGAGGCCCGTGAGGTGCAGACAGTGCCTCAAGGTCACATAGGGCGTCATCCTCAGGGTGCCTCCCAGGACTCCTGTCTCAGAGTTTTTCTCTCCTGACACCGGTGAGCCTGAGGTTTTGGTGTTTCCCCTCTGAGAGCTCTCCACAATCTGGGGGCCACGTCGCCAGGGCCTGTTTCCTGGCGTCCAGTTTCAACTAGCTTCCTCCCTGCTACCTCCCGCTGTGAACCCTGCCAGCTGCTCCCCTGATTGGGGGGGGGGGCACTCTGCCGTCCCAGATGGCTGTGTGGCTTTGCCAAGGGTTGTGCCCTCTCTGGGCTGAGGTGTTGCAAGAGCCCGGCTGGCTGCGGGTGGAAGGCCCTGGGCAGAGCACAGCGGGAGAGCCCATGAAGAGGGGGAGGGGTGGGAAAGGGGCAGAGAACCCAGGAACACGGGAGAGAGGGCTCATGGGTCACTGGCACACCCTTCTAGAAGTCCCGCCCCCCGACACGTCCTGGCTCCTCTGTACCTGCAGTTCTGGGGGATGGGGGGGCCTCACTGTGACGCCCCTTTTAACACCAGCAGTCCAGATGCTAGATCAGCCCCACCAACAGCCCACACTTAGATCAGTGATTGGGCCCGCCTCCACCTCTGCCTGTAGACCCCTGCTGCACCCCTGCCCAGGGCCTGCCTTGCCTGCCTTCTTCAGATGCCACAGCTCCAGAGGTGGGGCGGGCTGGGGGCGCAGTGTGCACACAGGATCGGGCTTTCTCCTGGCATCACGCAGGGCATGGAGTACCAGGCAGGGGAAGCCTCACCTGGGCCCCCCGCCTGCCTTCTCCATGTCAGGAACACAGGGTTGCCTTCCCAATCCTGCGTTCCCCCAGCTGGGTGGGGCGGGGGGTGCTGGGAGGGCCGCAGGGGTGAGCCCAGGCTTGAGCCTCTGCGCCCAGGCCAGGCAGGGGCCCCTCGCCCCACCAGCCGCACTGAAAGTGAGCAAAGCAACTCCGTCGTCTACACCCACAGCTCTGGGCCTGCCAGGGCGGTNAGCTGGGTGGGGCGGGGGGTGCTGGGAGGGCCGCAGGGGTGAGCCCAGGCTTGAGCCTCTGCGCCCAGGCCAGGCAGGGGCCCCTCGCCCCACCAGCCGCACTGAAAGTGAGCAAAGCAACTCCGTCGTCTACACCCACAGCTCTGGGCCTGCCAGGGCGGTCGGTCTGCTGAGAGCCCTGGCGGGGTGAGCCTGGTCACCAGAGAGCCCGGCGGCCTGGCACAGGGGCCTGGGCGGCTGCAGCCCGTCCTGTGGGGGACTCGGGGCCACCCTCTCATTCCACTGACAGCTCATGACAAGCGGGAGGGGCTCGTGAGGTTTGAAGGTAGGAGGGGGGCACCCTGTCGGCAGCCCACACTGAGCGCCCGAGCTCCCAGCCCTGCGTGTCCGCCTTGGCAGGCCAGCCTGTTACAAACAGCTTGAGAGCAACTAGCTGAGGGCACCGGGGGGAAGCTGGGCACAGGGGTGGCTGATTGGAAACACAGGGGCTGCTCCCTGGGGGCCTGCCCACCAGGGGAGGAAACACATCCAGAACATTCTTGCTTCAAAGCCTCGCGGGAGGCACTGACACCAGGGTGAGCCACCAAGGGGCCCCAGGCCTCCCCCTCGGCCGCCCGAGCGGTGGGGTGGGGGGCGCTCTGGCCAACCCAGGAGCACAGCCTGAAGCCCCCGACCCTCCGAGGCGAAGGAGGCTTTGTTTTTCCTCCAGAGGCTGCTGCAACACCCAGGGTGCTCGTCACTCCCATTTCTCCTTTGCAAGCTCAAAGCTTTCACCGGCTGCCTGTCTCAAATAGCACAGGCAGCGCTGTCTGTCTTGAAGTTTGTGCACCAGGGCCTGAGCGTGTCACACACCGTCCGCGCTTTGCTGTGATGACGGAGGGCCGGGGGGAGGGCAACTGTTGGGCTAAGCAGGCCCCGCAGGCCCTTAGTTAGGGAAATAGAAGGCTTACCTGCCGTTGTGGGCTGCTCCCTGGGCTTGGACCAGGGCCCGGGGGCCCACCTTGGCCCTCTGCTGCATGTGCTCACGGAGACCCCACCCAGTGTGGGACGGACACACGGCCAGGGCAGGGCAAGGAAGACCCTCCCCCAACCTCGCCCCATGCTGCCCAGGCGATCCTCAGGGAGGCCAGCGTCCTGCTCCCATCAGGCCCCGCACAGTTGCTCTCCAGGCCCAGGAGCCCCACGTGGCTCTGATGGGTCAGGAAGGCCCTTGGAGCTGACGGTTCTGCACCAGCCTTGTGATGGTTGGTTTTATACGTCAACTTGCCTGAGCTAAGGTGCCCAGCTGTTTGGTCAAACACCAGCCTAGATGTTGCTGTGCAGGTGTCTGTGGATATGATTAACATTTACAGTCAGAATGGGAAAAGGAGTACGCCAAGCCTGTATATATTGTCACCCTGCTTATTTAACTTCTATGTGGAGTATGTCTTGCAAAATGCCGGGCTGGGTGAATCACAAGCTGGAATCNGGCAGCGCTGTCTGTCTTGAAGTTTGTGCACCAGGGCCTGAGCGTGTCACACACCGTCCGCGCTTTGCTATGATGACGGAGGGCCGGGGGGAGGGCAACTATTGGGCTGAGCGGGCCCCGCAGGCCCTTAGTTAGGGAAATAGAAGGCTTACCTGCCGTCGTGGGCTGCTCCCCGGGCTTGGACCAGAGCCCGGGGGCCCACCTTGGCCCTCTGCTGCATGTGCTCACGGGGACCCCACCCAGCATGAGAGACACACGGCCAGGGCAGGGCAAGGAAGACCCTCCCCCAACCTCGCTCCATGCTGCCCAGGCGATCCTCAGGGAGGCCAGTGTCCTGCTCCCATCAGGCCCCGCAGAGCTGCTCTCCAGGCCCAGGAGCCCCACGTGGCTCTGATGAGTCAGGAAGGCCCTTGGAGCTGAGGGTTCTGCACCAGCCTTGTGATGGTTGGTTTTATAGGTCAACTTGGCTGAGCTACGATGCCCAGCTGTTTGGTCAAACACCAGCCTAGAGGTTGCTGTGAAGGTGTTTGTGGATATGATTAACATTTACAGTCAGAATGGGAAAAGGAGTACGCCAAGCCTGTATATTGTCACGCTGCTTATTTAACTTCTATGTGGAGTATGTCTTGCAAAATGCCGGGCTGGGTGAATCACAAGCTGGAATCAAGATTGCCGGGAGAAATACTGACAACCTCAGATATGCAGATGACACCAATAATGGCAGAAAGTGAGGAGAAACTAAAGAGCCTCCTGAAGAAGTGAAAGAGGAGAGTGAAAAAGCTGGCTTGAAACTCAACACTCAAAAAACTGGGGTCACAGCATCCAGTCCCATCACTTCATGGCAAACAGATGGGGGAAAAGTGGAAAGAGTGACAGATTTTATTTCCTTAGGCTGCAAAATCACTGCGAATGGCGACTGCAGCCATGAAATTACGAGATGTTTGCTCCTTGGAAGAAAAGCTTTGACAAACCTAGACAGCCTAATAAAAAGCAGAGACATCACTTTGCTGACACAGGTCCGTCTAGTCAAAGCAATAGTTTTTCCAGTAGTCATGTACGGATGCGAGAGTTGGACTGTAAAGAAGGCTGAGGGCTGAAGAATGGATGCTTTTGAACTGTGGTGTTGGAGAAAACTTGAGAGTCCCTCGGACTGCAAGGAGATCCAACCAGTCCATCCTGAAGGAAATCAGTCCTGAAAATTCATTGGAAGGACTGATGCTGAAACTGAAGCTCCAATACTTTGGCCACTTGGTGTGAAGAGCTGACTCCCTGGAAAAGCCCCTGATGCTGGGAAAGACTGAAGGTAGGCGAAGAAGGGGACGACAGAGGACGCAATGGCTGGATGGCATCACTGACTCAACAGACATGAGTTTGAGCAAACTCTGGGAGACAATGAAGCACGGGGGAGCCTAGTGTGCTGCAGTTCAAAGGGTCAGAAAGAATTGGACATGACTTGGTGACTGAACAACAAACCTCACAAACGGCAGGCGTCAGAGCACCAGCTCCATCACCCCGGCCTCCCTCACCCTCCACCTGGGTCCACACATGTCTCATCTCCTCCCTGGGCCTCTCACTGCCAAGCCCGTTCCCTCTGAGCCAGGAATCACAGCCCCAGGTTGGAGGACATGGGTGCCAAGGTGCCACCAGCATTGCGAGGCTGTGCCAGCTGGAGCTGCAGACCAGGGGCACCAGCACGCAAAAGAGGCTTCTGACCACCTGACGGCTCTAATTATAATTCATAGCAAAATGGTTTGTTGCTATAAAAATATATTTGCACATTACACAAATAGACCCTCGCAGCAATTACCCTAATGCTGTAGTTAAAAATTATCACCTGTTTAGCTCGGGCAAATCAGCACCAGACCTAATTTGAGTGGCGGAGGCAATGTGTGGGGCGCACAGAGTGAGAGCCTACCCCCGTATTTGCACAGCCCCCTGGCACCACGCTCAGGATGGGGGCACTGATGAGAGGCTCTGTGTGGAGGGCGGGGTGGGCTCGAGGCCATCCAGCGCTGACCCCGTATCGACAGGGAGGGCAGCCAGGGAGAAAGGGGCTGGCAGGGTTCCGTCAGGGCAGGGGTGCAAATCCAGGCGTGAGGGGAGGGGCTGAGAAGNCCCCTGGCACCACGCTCAGGATGGGGGCGCTGATGAGAGGCTCTGTGCGGAGGGCGGGGTGGGCTCGAGGCCATCCAGCGCTGACCCCGTATCGACAGGGAGGGCAGCCAGGGAGAAAGGGGCTGGCAGGGTTCCGTCAGGGCAGGGGTGCAAATCCAGGCGTGAGGGGAGGGGCTGAGAAGGGGGCCATCAGGTCTCGGGGTACACCCCATCAAGAGCTATTTTCACCCTTTTGTCACAGTGATGTCACAGATTTACAGATACAGATCCCACTACCCACTCGTCATCACAAACACCACCTGGACGCTGGCGAGAAGGCAGATGTACGCTATTCTCACAAGTAGTGGGGCCCGAAGCCGCGGGAACCGGGCATGACAGCTGGATGAAACACCCAAAGGTGGCGACAGCAAGGTCCAAACGAGCTCCAACCTGCTGCACGACGCTGTCAGAGGCCTGCCCGCAAGTGCCGGGGGCGCTAGGCTGAAAAGACAAGCTGGGGTCGGGTGGGGGTCTGCAGAGTGCTGCTGGGGCCGCCCACCCCCTCCCGTGGTTCTTGTAGACACCAACCTCAAGACTGGGGCTGCTCCCCTCCCCAGCATCCCTGTGGCCCTGCCCTTGGTACCCGGGTGCTTGCTCAGGTGTGCTCCTCTCACCTGCCCGGCCCTCAGGAGCGCATCTCATACCCCTGCACTCCACCCCCGCTGTCTCTGCTCCAGCCTCACAGGCCTCAGGCTTGAGCCTCAAACAGCCTGCTCTTGCCTCAGGGCCTTTGCACTTGCTGTCCCCTCTCCCTGCAACACACGACAACCTCAGGGAGTGAGCGATCCATATGGTTCCTGTTATGACCATTGGCTCAAGTCCAAGTCAGTAATTCAGGCTGAATTCAAATCTGCCTCCTCACTGGTCCCCTTGGAGCTGGGATCCACAGGGAGAAACCTGCCCTCCACCTTCAATCCTTCTGTATAGGAAGATCTGGTTACAGTTTAGCCAGGTCAAATAAAGACTTTCCCTTTGGAAGAGAAGCTATGACAAACGTAGACAGCATATTAAAAAGCAGAGACATCACTTTGCTGACAAAGGTCCATATAGTCAAATCTATGGTTTTTCCAGTAGTCATGTACAGATGTGAGTCGGACCAAAAAGAATGAGTGTCGAAGAACTGATGCTTTCAAATTGTGGTGCTGGAGAAGATTGTTGACAGTCCCTTGGACAACAAGATCAAACCAGTCAATACTAAAGGAAATCAACCCTGAATATTCACTGGAAGGACTGATGCTGAAGCTGAGGCTCCAATACTTTGGCCACCTGATGCGAAGAGCTGACTCATTGGAAAAGACCCTGATGCTGGGAAATTTTGAGGGCAGGAGAAGGGGAAGACAGAGGATGAGATGGTTGGATGGCATCACTGACTCAATGGACATGAGTTTGAACAAACTCTGGGAGACGGTGAATTACAGGGAAGCCTGGAGTGCTGCAGTCCACGGGGTCGTGAAGAATTGGACACAACTGGGCAACTGAACGACAACAATGAAGCCAGAGAGANAGAAGGGGAAGACAGAGGATGAGATGGTTGGATGGCATCACTGACTCAATGGACATGAGTTTGAACAAACTCTGGGAGACGGTGAATTACAGGGAAGCCTGGAGTGCTGCAGTCCACGGGGTCGTGAAGAATTGGACACAACTGGGCAACTGAACGACAACAATGAAGCCAGAGAGAAAAGCACCCCAAGTCCCGGGGGATGATCAGGCCACCCGTACTTCCCAGAGCCAGAGATCTGGTTCTGCCCTCTCTGTGTCCAGTCCAGAGACCCCTCTGTACCCTGAAGTGTTGACCCTCAGCCCCTGCACTGGCAATGTGAGCAAGCAGAA
>SJYA01011796.1:0-12174 GCA_006410615.1 Neotragus moschatus
TTCAGAATTTTCCAGTTTGTTGTGATCCACACAGTCAAAGGCTTTGGCATAGTCAATAAAGCAGAAATAAATTTTTTCTGGAACTCTCCTGCTTTTTTGATGATCCAACAGATGTTGACAATTTGATCTCTGGTTCCTCTGCGTTTCTGAATCCAGCTTGAACATCTGGAAGTTCATGGTTCATGCACTGTTGAAGCCTGGTTTGGAGAATTTTGAGCATTACTTTGCTAGTATGTGAGATGAGTGCAATTGTGCAGTAGTTTGAACATTCTTTGGCATTGCCTTTCTTTGAGATTGGAATGAAAACTGACCTTTNTTGAACATCTGGAAGTTCATGGTTCATGCACTGTTGAAGCCTGGTTTGGAGAATTTTGAGCATTACTTTGCTAGTATGTGAGATGAGTGCAATTGTGCAGTAGTTTGAACATTCTTTGGCATTGCCTTTCTTTGAGATTGGAATGAAAACTGACCTTTTCCAGGCCTGTGGCCACTGCTGAGTTTTCCAAATTTGTTGGCATAAATTTAAGCAGGGAAGAATTTGTCATTACTCTGGCATCCCCACTGGCTCAGGGGTAAGGAATTAACCTCAGTGCAGGAGACATGGGTTCAATCTCTGGGGCAGGAAGATCCCCTAGAGAAGGAAATGGCAACCTACTCCAGTATTCTTGCCTGGGAAATCCCGTGGACAGAGGAACCTGGCAGGCTACGGTCTATAGAGTCATAAAAAGCTGGATACGACTTAGCAACTAAACAAATATATACTGGGTTGGCCAAAAAGTTTGGTTTTTCCTGTAACTGGCTCTACTAGTGATTAATTGTCTTAAATTTCATTAAAAACAATTTTGTTAAGAGTGTACTGTGACAGCTGTCATATCAGTGTGTATTTTTCAAAAAAGCTTATCAATTGGTGAATTTTTGAGTAGCCATTTTAATACTGACCATGGAAGGAGAAAGCAACATTTTCAGCATATTATGCTTTATTATTTCAAGAAACATAAAAACACACCGGAAACAAAAGAAAAATTTGTGCAGTGTATGGAGAAGATGCTGTGACCAACTGAACGTGTCAAAAGTAGTCTGTGAAGTTTCGTGCTGGAGTTTTCTAAAGGGACAATGCTCCACGGATGGGTAGACCAATTGAAGCTGAGAGCAACCAAACTGAGACATTAATCAAGAACGGTCAACATTATACCATGCAGAAGATAGCCAACACACTCAAAATATCCACATCTAGCACTGAAAATCATTTGCACCAGCTTGGTTATGTTCATCAGTCGATGTTTAAGTTCTGTATAAGTTAAGCGAAAAAACCTTATTGAGCATGTTTCCATATGTGACTCTCTAATGAAACATAATGAAAAATATCTTCTTTTTAAAGCAAACTGTGACAGGAGATGCAAAGTGTGTGGAATAGAAGAGATTATGAGGCAAGTGAAATGAACCACCACAAATCACACCACAGGTTGGTCTTCATCCAAAGGTTATGTTGTATATATAGTGAGACTGAAAGGGAGTCCTCTATTATGAGCTCCTTCCAGAAAACCATTCGTTCCAACAAGGGCTGCTTCCAAGTAAACCAACTGAAGGCAGCAATAGGTGAAAAATGTCTGGAATCAGTCAACAGAAGACACATCATCTTCCATCAAGATAACACAAGACCACAATGCTTCTTTGATGACCAGACAGAAACCGTTACAGCTTGGCTGGGAAGTCCTGATTTCATCCACTATACTCACCAGACACTGCACCTTCAGGGGTCCATTTATTTCAGTCTTTACAAAATTCTCTAAATTGAAAAAATTTCAGTTTCCTGGAAGATTGTAAAAGGAATCTGAACAGTTCTTTGCTTAAAAAGATAAAAAGTTTTGGGAAGATAGAATTATGAAGTTCCCTAAAAAATGGCAGAAGGTAGTGGAACAAAACAGTGAATATGTTGCTCAGTGAAGTTCTTGGTGAAAATGAAAGACTGTCTTATTTTTTATTTTATTAATTAAAATTTTCCGTCTCAGGTGTGTTTTATTTTTTACTTAAAAAACCAAAGAACTTTTGGTCAACCATGTACTATATGTCAAGCCAAGTACTGAAAACATAGTGATGAGAAAAATATATATATTCTCTGCTCTCAAGGAACTTACTTTTTAATTCTTTTTAAAAATATATATTTATTTATTTGGTGTACCAGGGCACAGCTAGCAGCATGCAAGATCTTTGATCTTCATTCGGGCATGGGGGATAGCCCTCTCAGACGAAAGGGGCAGGGAGAAAGTTGGTTTCACTTGTATATTCCTTCTTTCATTTGTTCACTCATTTGCACAATAATCTCAGTGAACAAAACACAAAAGCCTCTGCCCTTGTGAAACTTACTGATTCTATGTATTAGATCAGATACAAATCCTATTAATCCTATCTTCTGAACATCTCTTGAACCCATCTTTTTTTCCTCTTTCTTAGGTTGGTCTTCACCGTCTTTGGCTGTATTACTGCAATAACTTCCTAAGGTCTGAGAGGGAACTCCCTTGAATTTCTCCCTTCTCCAATCCGTCCCCGACACAGTCAGCAGTTAGACTCTAAAACACAAACTTTTTCTCGTTACAGTAGTGTACCCTTATCTGTGGTTTCACTTTCTGCAGTTTCAGTTACCCATGGTCAACCACAGTCCGAAAATACTAAATGAAAAATTCCAGAAATAAACAATTCCTAAGTTTTAAATTATGTGCCAGTTTGAGCAGCATGGTGAAATCTCAGGCTGTCCTGTTCCATCTCACCTAAGACATGAACCATCCCTTTGTCCAATCGATCTTGCCCATTAGTCATTTGGTAGCCACCTTGGTTATCGGACTCCTGTTGCAGTATCTCTGTGTCTGTGTTCAACTAACCCTTATTTTACTTAATAATGGCCGCAAAGCACAAGAGTTGTGATGCTGGCAATTTAAACAGGGCAAAGAAGGGCTTCCCTGGTGGCTCAGTGATAAAGAATCTGCCTGCCAATGCAGGCGACACAGATTCAATCCCTTGTCTGTGAAGATCCCACAGGCTGCGGAGCAACTAAGCCCACAGCTAACTGAGTCTGTGCTCTAGAGCCCACGAGCCACAGCTACTGAAGCCTGAGCCCTGAGCCCATGCTCTGGAACAAGGGAAGCCACCTCAAGGAGAAGCCCACACACCACAACTAGAGAGTAGCCCCTGCTTGCTGCATCTATTAACAGAGAAAAACCCGTGGAGCATTGGAGACCCAACACAGCCAAAAACAATAAATGAATTTAAAAAAAAATCAAATATGGCAAAGGGAAGCTGTAAGGTGCTTCCATTAAGTGAAAAGGCAGAAGTGTGCAACTTAATAAGGAAAAAAATTGTAGGCTGAAGTTGCTAAGATTTACGGTAAGAATAAATCTTCTACCAGTGAAACTGTGAAGAAAAAAGAAATTTGTGTTAGCTTTGTTGTCATTCCTCAAACTGCAAAGGTTACAGCCACAGTGCATGGTAAGTCTTTAGTTCAGACAGAAAAGGCATTAAATTTATACAGTAAGATATTCTGAGAGTGACGGAAAGAGACCATGTTCACATAACTTTCACTACAGAATATTATTATAATCGTTCCATTTTATTGTTAGTTATTGTTAATCTCATTAAGCCTAATTTCTAAACTATACTTTATCATAATTATATATAGGATGGATAAACAACAAAGGCCTACAGCACTGGGAACTATACTTAATATTCTGTGACAAACCATAATGAAAAAGAATATAAATATATGTATATTATTGAGTCACTTTGCTGAACAGAAGAACAGCAACATTGTAAACTAACTATACTTCAATAAAAATTTTTTTTAATAGTATACACAGGGTTTGGTACTATCTGGACTTCAGGCATCAACTGGACAATCTGGATACATTCCCTTAAGGTAAGAGAGGACTATGGGGAGGTGGTTTAAGGGCATCACATATACTGTACACTTTATTGACATTATTATTACATCAGTTCCACCTCAGATCATCAGAGATTGGGGACCCCTGATCTACAGGATAAAGTGCATATTCCTCAGCATACGCTACAGGGTTTTATGTGATTTGGTCCCAACTTGGCCTTATCTGTCTCAATTCACTTCTGACATTTTCCAAACATATCACTCCTTTGTGCCTTTAGGGCCTCCCTGATAGCTCAGCTGCTAAAGAATCCGCCTGCAATGCAGGAAACCCTGGTTTGATTCCTGAGTCGGGAAGATCCGCTGGAGAAGGGATAGGCTACCCACTCCAGTATTCTGGCCTGGAGAATTCCACGGACTGTACAGTCCATGGGGTGGCAAAGAGTTGGACATAACTGAGCGACTTTCACTTTGTGCCTATGAACATGCTTCTTTCTTTGCTTCAAACGTCCTTCCAACCTCCTTTCTGTCCATACTTTTATTTATTAAATGCATTTAATAGCAACCTACTCTGTTATGTCTTCTCCCACTTCCTGAGGAGTAATGTGTTTTTGTCTATTTCCTTCCTTTAATGATGAGTTCCTAAGTGGTAAGAATCATATCTTTTCATTTATTTCCTGGAACTTGGTATGGTGTCTGACATTTATTGAGTGCCCATTAAAGAAGGTAAAACTGCAGTATTCTCTACTATTTCCTCTCAGAGTTATAAGGGGGGGAAAGGGACAGAGAACATCCAGGTTTCAGCCATGCACTCATGCTGCCAACCTGTCAGAAAATACACATGTTCATCTATAAACTAATGAGTCATACACTAAAGGCAGTCTGGCCCAAACAATACAGCAGTTCCAATCTGACTTCACAGAACAACAGTCACATAAACATTTAGTAAAGGCTGTATAGTTTGAAAATACTCCTAGGTGATTCTGATATGCTGCCTTTCCCCACTAACTGGCAATCACTCTGATAATAGCTGAAAAATCTGATGTTGTTTTTTCCATTTTAATATGCAAACCACAAAGTGAACTCTGGGCGTCTTTGAAGAGGTAATTATAATAATGCCAAGGAGTAGAGAGTAAGAATTATCTTAATGCTAAGAAAAATTATAGCCACAGAGAATTACTTGACAGGGCTTGGAATATGCTCAAAGGTTTAAGTGGTTAATCTTAACAGCTAGCAGAGACATCAGTCTACACTGGTCAGATCTCTGCACCATCACTGTGGTGACCAAGAGGCACTCCAGTCCTCCTGCCAGGACAGCCCTTTTCCTGGACATTGCTGGAGAATTCTGTCTCTCTTCCCACACTGATCATTCTTTTTCTACACTTTTTTCTTCCTACACTGACCATTTTCTTTCTATTAAAAACTTCAATTTCTTTAAATATGTCACCTTCATTAGGTAGGGTGCAATCTAGTCTGCCTGGACCAGCAAAATATTCTGTCTTTTTAAGGTTTCTGCAAATATTAAACTCATTCTTTATATGGTACTTACACAGTTTAACTTCATATTGCTAAGAGTATTTCACTATCTACTCAAAGGATCGCTTATAAACATATAATTTGATTTATAAAGTATTAAGCATAGGAATTCTCTGGGCCTGCTTCTTCAACTCATGACCGTTCTATAGTATTTTCCAATAAACTACTGACAAGAGTACTTTTGAAGACTGATCAGATGAAAGTCCTGTGGGAATGCCAGATAGCATATATAAAGGATCATGGTAAACACTACATTGTTTGCCTCAGTGTATGACCTTAATAGTCTTCTAGATTGATTTTCTCTTTTCTTCCAGTAAAGGGACTCTGCCAGTAAAGGGACTCTGCCACTAAAGAGGTGACATTGAAAACAGCTAGGAATTCCCTAGTAGTCCAATGGTTAGGACTTCAAGCTTCCACTACAGGGGCCGTGGGCTTGATCCCTGGTTGGGGAACTAAGTTCCTGGAAGGAATCTTCCATGTGACATGGCAGGAAATAAAACAGAATGGCTACAAAAATAACTCAGAAATGAATGACAGAGGGACAAAGTGAAGTCACATACCCATAAAGCAATTGTCTGAAGCTTCCTGCCATGCTTGTCCATTAATGCTGACATTCTCTTGCACGGCTGATTCGAAAGTCTGCAATAAAGTCACAAAAATCAAGTCACTGAAAATAACTTTAAATACTGAATTCAAACATTTGGACAATTCAGATTTGTGATAGAGAATATAAAAAAGGTAGATGACTAGATTACTAGTATGCTTATGCTTTTCAGTGAAGTGAGATTCCATTTCAATCATTTATTCTACCTACATTTTAGTTCCAACAGCCATTAAGCTACCCATGAGAAAATGTGATAAGTTTTACTATATTGGTACAAACAAAAAAAATTTACTTCCTAAATGAAAGGAAAGTGAAAGTGAAGTCGCTCAGTCGTGTCTGACTCTTTGCGACCCCACGGACTGTAGTCTGCCAGGCTCCTCTGTCCATGGGATTTTCCAGGCAATAGTACTAGAGTGGATTGCCATTACCTTCTCCAAGGGATCTTCCCAACCCAGGGATCGAACCCAGGTCTCCCACATTGTAGACAGACGCTTTACTGTCTGAGCCACCAGGGAAGTAAATGAAAGGAAAATAAGCTAACAAATTGGGCTCAAATGAATCTCAAGGGTATAAGTAATACAGTGTATTACTTGCTGCTGAATGAGGGTCAGTGTTAACAAGTGGGAAAACACACAGGCTTAAAAGAAAGTGAAATTAATTTCTACTTCACAACGGACTGTATTTTTGGTGGAGGGAGACTGCGTTGGGTCTTAGTTGCGGCACGCGGGATTTTCGTTGCGTCACTGGAGATCTTTCACTACAGTAGATGGATTTACNAAATGAAAGGAAAATAAGCTAACAAATTGGGCTCAAATGAATCTCAAGGGTATAAGTAATACAGTGTATTACTTGCTGCTGAATGAGGGTCAGTGTTAACAAGTGGGAAAACACACAGGCTTAAAAGAAAGTGAAATTAATTTCTACTTCACAACGGACTGTATTTTTGGTGGAGGGAGACTGCGTTGGGTCTTAGTTGCGGCACGCGGGATTTTCGTTGCGTCACTGGAGATCTTTCACTACAGTAGATGGATTTACACAGACTCTCTAGTTGCGGCACTTGGGATCAGTGTTTCGGTGCTTGGCCTTAGTTACTCTACAGCATGTGAGTTCTTCCCACACTGGGGGTTGAACTCACATCCGTTGCATTGCAAGGCAGATTCTTAACCACTGGACCACCAGGAAAGTCCTAGGACTTTTTTTTTAATTTTTGAGATGTACTTTGAAGTATATAATGATGAAATGACATGAGAGATGCAATTTGCTTTAAAATAGGAAGTATAACATATTTTTGATAACTGCTAAATTTGGTGATAGACATATGGATGTTCACTGTGCTAGTCTATTGTTCGTAACATTAAAAATGTTTATAATACATTAAAAAGTAAAAAACTAAAGAAATTTGATGGTACATCCAAATTTTAAATGCACACTGCCTATAGCCTAACAATTTCACATCTATCAACATAACCTAAAGGACCATTCTCATAAAAAACATAAAGAAGATAAACTGAGAATGCTTATTTCAGTTGTTTGAAATTATGAAATATTGAGGGAAAAATATCTAAATTCAAAATTAGGAGAATGGCTAAATATACAATATACTCATATGATACAATACTAAAAGAATGAAGTACATCTATATATAACATTAACGAATAATAACCAAGACTTTTTTTTTTTTAAACAAAAAGCAGGATGTTAACGATTCATCAGCATGGCACGATTAGTATTAAAACAAACAAACAAACAAACAAAAAAAACACTTTTTAAAACAGAGAGACAGCTTTAAAGCCAAAAAAGAGAAGAATTATATCCTCCAAAATAGTAAGTTATTTCCAAAAAGGAAGAGGGATAGTGGAGAGGAATTCAAAGATTTTTGCTGTATGCTATTTTTCATAAAGAGAATAATTTTATATAATTAAAAATAAGCTTAAAATTATCCTTCAATTTAAAAATAAATTTTTAAAAAAGCAAAAAATAAGCTTAAGTCAAATGATGACTGATAATTATGAGTTAGAGTATGTATTCTACACTTTAAAGATTTTTACAAAGTAAAATCCTTACTCTATCCAGTTCTATTCAAGAATTATCCAAATTGTCTTAACAGTCATTGCATAGTTGTATTAATTTTTAAAAATGTTACTTTATTAAGTATCAGAGAAATACAAATCAAAACTACAGTGAGGTATCACCTCACACCAGTCAGAATGGCCATCATTAAAAAGTCTACAAACAGTAAATTCTGGAGAGAATGTACTGCAGTGTTGGTGGGAATGCAATACAGACACTGTGGAGAACAATATGGAGGCTCCTTAAAAAACTAGGAATAAAACTACCGTACGACCCAGCAACCCCACTACTGGGTATATCCTCTGAGGAAACCGTAATTCAAAACGACACATGTACCTCAGTATTCACTGCCGCACCATTTACAACAGACAGGACATGGAAACAACCTAGGCGTCCACTGACAGACGAAAGGATAAAGAAATTATGGTACGTATACACGGTGGAATATTACTCAGCCGTAAAACCAAACAAATTTGAGTCAGCTGAACTGAGGTGGCTGAACCTAGAGCCTGTTATACAAGCGAAGCGAGTCAGAAATGAAAAATAAGTATTGTATATTAACGCATATATATGGAATCGAGAAAAATGGTGCTGATGAACCTATCTGCAGGGCAGGAATGGAGACACACACATAGAGAGTGGACGTGTGGACACAGCAAGGGAAGGAGGGATGGGGTGAACTGAAAGAGCAGCCCTGACACACACCCTCCCACGTGCACAGCAGATGCTGGCTTAGAATCCCCTAGCCTGTGCAGGGAACGTGGGTTTAGTGCCCAGTCTGGGAAGATCGCACATGCCCCGGAAGCTGCTATATAACACAGAGTTCAGCCTGGTGCTTTGTGACTTCCGAGAGGGGTGGGAAGGCAGGGGTGTGGTGTAGTGGGGTAGAGGGGTGGGAGGGAGATTCAACAGGGAGGGGATATATGTATACTTATGGCTGATTTGTGCTGTTGTACAGCAAAAACCAACACCACATTGTAAAGCAATTATCCTCCAGTTAAAAAAAAAATTTTGTGGTAGCTGAATAATGGCCCCCAGAGATGTCTGCATTCTAGTCCCTAGAACTTGTGAATATGTAATCTCATACAGAAAAAAGGGGGGATTTTGCTGGTTGTGATAAATAAAGGATCATGAGATGTGAATAGTGTGCTTGATTATTCAGGTGGGCCCAATGTAATCACAAGGGTCCATACCAAAAAAAAAAAAGGGCAGGAGTGTCAAAATCAGAGGGAAGGGATGTGTGAGCAGAAGTCAGAGCTCTGAAGATGAAGAAGGAGAATGAGCGCAGCCTCCAGGAGCTGGGAAAGGCAAGGGCAGGGATACACCCCAGAGCCTCCAGAAGAAATGCAGCCCTGCCAGCACCCTGACTTTAGGACTTCTGCCCTCCAGAACTGTCAGATAATACCGCTGCATCACTGTAAGCCACTCAGTGTGGTAACTTGTTATATCAACAACAGGAAATGAATACGCTGTCCACATCCTCTATCTCTGTTGTTTTCGGACTGTTATTTTCAATCTCTGTCCCCAGCCCACTATCTAAACCCATTATAAATAAATTAAAATATTAAAAGAAAAAAATACACAGGACTTTCCTAGTGGTCCAGGGGATAAGAATCCGCCTGCCAATCCAGGGGACACAGACTTGATCCCTGGTCTGGGAGGACTCCGCATGCTATGGGGTAACTGAGCAGGTGAACCTCAAGTCTGTGTTCTGCAACAAGAGAAGCCACTGCCACAGGACACCCGCCTGCCACCTGAAAGCCTGAGCACAGCAATGAAGACTCAGTGCGGCCAAAATTAACTAATTAATTTTTGAAAGCCTTAAATAAAAAGCTTACAAATTATAAATGCTACCCTCTTTCATGATTGGTGGGAATGTAAATTGATACAGCCACTATTCCAGTATGGAATTTCCTCAAAAAATNGCCTGCCACCTGAAAGCCTGAGCACAGCAATGAAGACTCAGTGCGGCCAAAATTAACTAATTAATTTTTGAAAGCCTTAAATAAAAAGCTTACAAATTATAAATGCTACCCTCTTTCATGATTGGTGGGAATGTAAATTGATACAGCCACTATTCCAGTATGGAATTTCCTCAAAAAATTAAGAGCTGCCATACGATCTGCATCCTACTCCTGGGCATATATCTGGAGAAAAGTACTAAATAAAATTTGAAAAGATATGCAGGACTGCCCTGGTGGTCCAGTGGCTAAAAATCTGCCCACCAACGCAGGGGACATGAGTTCAATCCCTGGTCTGGGAAGATCCCACATGTCATGAGGCAACTAAGTCCGTGCGCCACAGCCACTGAGCTTATGCTCTCACATCGAGGAACTGCAACTACAGAGCCCACACACCACAGCTACTGCAGCCCGCGTGCCCTAGAGCCAGGGCTCTACAGCAAGGGAAGCCACCACAAAGAGAAAGCACAGCAACGAAAGAGTAGCTCCCACTCACCGCAAGTAGAGAAAGTCCTCGCGCAGCAACGAAGATCCAGCAAACACAAAATTAAATAAACAACTTTAAAAATTTTTAGAAAGATGCAATTCCCAGTGTTCACTGCAGCACTGTTTACAATAACCAAGACATGGAAACAACCTAAATGTCCACCGACGGAGAAAGCATAAAGACGCGACACATACACAATGGAATACTCTTCACCCACAAAAAAGATAGAATAAAGCCATTTGCCACAACAAGGACGGACTTGGAGATTACCATATTAAAGTGAGGGAAGCCCAATAGAGAAAGATATATGGTATCGTTTATATGTAGAATCTAAAGCACGACACAGAAGAATGTGTCTATGAAACAAAGTCACAGACATAGAGAAGAGACTTGTGGGTACAAAGCAGGAGGTGGGTGGGAGAAGGATGGATTAGATGTTTAAGATTAGCAGATGCAAACTTTTACGTATAAAATGGATAAACAAGGTCCTAATGTACATCACAGAGAACTATATTCAATATTCTGTGATAAACCATAATGGAAAAGAAAGCATATATATGTATAACTGAATCATTTTGCTATACAGTAGAAATTAACACAACATTGTAAATCAACTATACTTCAATAAATTTTTTAAAAAACTATCACAAAAAAATGTTACTACATTATGTGGGTTTAGATAGAAATGTCAACATTACTGAAGTCTCCAGCTTTTATTTGTTTTCTTAACTAAAACACAAGTGAATCCCTTTGGTAGTTTAAATCTTCACATCTTTTATCGTCTAGTTTACTTTCTCATCCATTAAAAAAGTATAATCGGTTAAGCCAAGTTCCTCTTTTCCTATAAGGAGAATTAATGTTCTAAGTACCTTAGCACTTCCTGGAAAGGGGTAAATTCTAAGATCATTACACAAAGAAACAAGTCTTCTCCCGTGAAACTACTACTAAAAACGTCCTCAGGTACATTCTCTTGCTAGCAAGGGGGGGATGATATAAAAGTCAGTGTATACAATACTGGAACACAGAATCACAACCCAGGGAGCGTTCCTACATTTTTCATCCACTTAACCTTTATTTTGTTTGCATTGTGGTCAGTAAAACTGTACTGCATTACAAACATTTTAACATTTTCCTCTGTATATAAATAGGTTGTGTGCTTTCTTCAGACTGGCACAAATCCCTCAATCTGTTGTGTCTTCCCACCACGCCCCCCACCCCCGCCCCGCCAAAAAAAACCTCATCTAGAGTTTTGCAAAATACTTGAGAAAGAAAGGGGAAACGGATTATAAGGGTCAGTGTGATATTAGCGAAGTTTATAATGGGAGGCTTTCTTATCTACTTTATAGACTCGTAGGAAACATGTTTTCGCTCTCTTTACAAAATATTCTAAAAACAAGCAAAAAGACAGACCAAAAACTAGCCTGGTGACTGACTTTCAGGATTCTCCTTTCTGAGTCTCTGTCTACACCGTCCAAGAGGGGTCAATCTAGCCACTTTGTGGCTGTTGAGCCCTTAAAATGTAGCTAGTGGAAAAGGACATCAGGTTTAAGATGGATGTGAAAAGCTTGGTATGAACCAAAGAATGTAAACTAGCTGTTCCTTTTTAAAAAAATTATTACAAGTTAAAATGGTATCTTGGACACCAGTC
>SJYA01011797.1:0-12320 GCA_006410615.1 Neotragus moschatus
CATCTCTTTCAGAATTTTCCACAGTTTATTGTGATCCACACAGTCAAAGGCTTTGGTGTAGTCAATAAATCGGATGCTTTTTTGGAACTCTCTTGCTTTCTCGATGATCTAACGAAAAGTGTTGGCAATTTGATCTTGACTGCTTTAAGTACAGTTAATCTTTAGTTCTGAGGGCTTCCCTGGTGGCTCAGGTGCTAAAGAATCTGCCTGCAATGCAAAAGACCCAGGTTTGACCCCTGGGTCAGGATAATCCCCAGAGAAAGGAATGGCAACCCATACCAGTATTCTTGCCTCGAGAATCCCATGGGCAGAGAAGCTGGTGGGCTACTGTTCATGTGGTCACAAAGAGTCAGACATGACTGAGCAAGTAACACCCTTTGATTGTTTTCCTTTGTTTGTGCATTTTCTCACTTCTCTGATTAAACTTATCTTTTGGCTAAGGTTTTTCCATAGACAAAAGGCAGGCAGAGGACACAGGGTCCTTTGAAACACAGAGGACTGTGCTCCTTCCGAAAGTCATAGAGGCAATTGTCTTCAAACAACCAAGATTCTGTCAGAAGCTGGAGGAGCAGATTACTTGAATCTTCACAGTACCAGGTCCTTGAGTCAGTTGAAGATCTCTTGTTCTCTTTTGTACTATCTAATCATCAATTCTGTGAAGTTAACCGACTGATTAAAAAAAAAGCTCTGCCTTTATCATTGAACTCTCAACCTAGTGACATTTCACAGACTGATCTTGCCAATTGATTTGCCCTTTGGTCTAGTTTTCCACCTGTTGTTTGTCTGACCGGGGAATCTGGTACGTCTATAGGACCTATCCAAGCGGCATTCACACCAGCTCAGTTTGCTATACTGACTGCCCTTTGATAGATTCCCTCCTCCCTCTTCAGAGCTGTCCTCACCACTTTGCATAGGTTTCCATCAGATGTTTATGAAGAGGGACAGCCAAATCAATATTTTTGCTCTGCTTTGCTGCCAGAATTTGATGATCTGTCACAGTTCTTGCTCAATTCGTCTAGTCATTATTGTTCAAATGTTTTTAGCTTTGTTGGAAGTACTGGGCTAACTGATTTTATATCCTACCTCTGAGCTAAACTTTGAAGTATAACTTTAGCAACATTGTACTATACTTTCCCACAATGCAGAGCATAATGTTTTATGCTTACTGGTTAATCATTCATTGTACACATGTTTGGCAATGATCTTCCAAGATTTTCCCAGAATTTTCTACCTGAGAAGGTTTTACTGATAATCATCCTATCCTGAAGCATCTCACAAACTCTTCTGTCTTATATTACATGGCTGCCAACCTATAGACCAAGCACAGCTTACTATAATTGATGTTGAATAAGACACTATGGTTCTATAAAATCTTTGCTATTCGTATCTGAATTCGATCATTTGTGTTGTTCATTTGCTAAGTCGTGTCCGACTCTTTGCGATCCCCATGGACTGAAGAACGCCAGGCTTCCCTGTCCTTCACCATCTCCTGGAATTTGCTCAAACTCATGTATGTTGAGTTGGTGATACCATCCAACCATCTCATCCTCTGTCATCCCCTTCTCCTCCTGCCTTCAATCTTTCCCAGCATCAGGGCCTTTTCTAACGAATTAGCTCTTCGAATCAGGTGACCAAAGTATTTTAGCTTCAGCACCAGACCTTCCAATGAATATTCAGGATTTATTTCCTTTAGGATTGACTGATTTGATCTCCTTGCAGAAAGAGATTCTTAAGAGTCTTCTCCAGCACACCACAGTTTCAAAGCATCAATTCTTTGGTGCTCAGTCTTGTAGATTTTCAAAAATAAATTTTTCAACGATCAGGAGTGTCTATAAGTTATGTTAGACAATTCCCCTATCATGTTTTTGACATTAAATAGTTAACTGTTTCAAATCAATTTTCTGTTATATCTATGATATAATCATTCAATGGTATAAAATCAGTGTTGGCCAACATTTTCTGGAGGATTAGATAGCAAACATTTTAAGCTTTGCAGGCCACACAATCTCTGTTGCAACTACTCAGCTCTACTGTGTAGCAGTCACAGACAATTTATAAATGAATGAGCATGACTGTGAACAATATAACTTTACCTATAGATACTAGAATTTGAATTTCATGTACTTTTCACATATCATGAAGCATTATTTTTCTTTACATGTTTCTCAACCTTTAAAGATGTAATAGCCATTCTTCAGTTCATTTCAGTTCAGTTCAGTCTCTCAGTCGTGTCCAACTCTTTGTGACCCCATGAATCGCAGCACTCCAGGCCTCCCTGTCCATCACCATCTCCCGGAGTTCATTCAGACTCACGCCCATCGAGTCAGTGATGGCATCCAGCCATCTCGTACAGACTGTTAAAAAAAAAAAAAAAAAAAAAAAAACAGGCTGAGGTTCAGATTTGGTCTATAACGGTAGTGTTCTGGGACAGTGTAGTTTACAGCCAAAAGCAGATCCAGGTTTTATGAGGAGAGAACCCTTTACAAGGGCAGTGGCAGTGGGGTGGGGGTGGGGGGCCTTTTTTTTTTTTTAACCGTTTATCACTTAAATGTTTCAATTTGCACTTACTAAGATAGAGGATATTTTCTTAAATTGTTGTTTAGTTCTTAAGTTGTGTCCAACTCTCTGTGACCTCATGGACTGTATCCTGCCAGGCACCTTTGTCCATGGGATTTCCCAGGCAAGAATACTGGAATGGGTTGCCATCTCCTCCTCCAGGGCATATTCCTGACCCAGGAATTGAATCTGAGTTTCCTGCATTGCAAGCAGATTCTTTACCACTCAGCCACTAGGGAAGCTCTTTTTTTTTTTAAAGTAACCTCAGTAAAATTAATAAATTTATGCAGTTTAACATCAATATAATGCTTTATTCTAACCACCAATCCCCACTTCAAAGGTATTCAACTGTGTCAATAATGACCTGCATGAAACTGTTTTCAGTACAGAATCCCATTCAGGTTACATAATAAATAAAATTTGTACATCTTTTTAGCTTAAGGGGACCTTGTTTTTTTAAAAATGTAAAATTACAAGTAAGAAATTAGATACAAAGCTTTGGGAGGGACCCGTGGTGATGAAGGGGCTTCCTAGGTGGCTCAGTGTCAAAGAATTCACTGGCAAATGCAGGAGACACAGGAGATGTGGGTTCGATCCCTGGGCTGGAATATCTTCCCCTGGATAAGGAAATGGCAATCTACTTCAGTATTCTTGTCTAAAGAATCCCATGGACAGAGTAGCCTGGTAGGCTGCAATTCATGGGTCATGAAGAGCTGGACATGACTGACTGACTGAGCACACACACCTGCAGATGGAGCCTCCTCAGTGTCCTGGTTAATCTGCTTTTGGTGACATTTGGACAATTCTTCTGCAGAGGTTCCCAGACCTGGCCGATGATTGAAGACACCAAGAGAATTTTTTAATGACAGGTTGCAAAGCTCCAACAGAATGCCTGAATTAGAATCTCTGTTGTGAAACTCCATAGGCAGTTCTACCGTGCAGTTAGGTTTAGAGATCATTGTTTAACCAATTTATAACACTGAATGAATTCATTAGAACTGGTACCACAAACACATTTATTACCTTAATTGGGTTGCCTATCCAGAAATAGGTTTTAACCATTGTTATTGACCCATGACACAAATGGTTAGTTTTATCAAGAAAGTTCTCGTGTTGAACAGTTTCAGCAAAGTAGACGTGCATACTCTTAAGCCATCTACTCTCTTTTTAGTGAAGGTTAACCAAAAGCCTCTTGATGAAAGTGAAAGAGGAGAGTGAAAAAAGTTGGCTTAAAGCTCAACATTCAGAAAACGAACATCATGGCATCTGGTCCCATCACTTCATGGGAAATAGATGGGGAAACAGTAGAAACAGTGTCAGATTTTATTTTATTTTTTTTGGCCTCCAAAATCACTGCAGATGGTGACTGTAGCCATGAAATTAAAAGATGCTTACTCCTTGGAAGAAAATTTATGACCAACCTAGATAGCATATTGAAAAGCAGAGACATTACTTTGCCAACAAAGGTCTGTCTAGTCAAGACTATGGTTTTTCCAGTGGTCATGTATGGATGTGAGAGTTGGATTGTGAAGAAAGCTGAGTGCCGAAGAACTGATGCTTTTGAACTGTGGTGTTGGAGAAGACTTTTAAGAGTCCCTTGGACTGCAAGAAGATCCAACCAGCCCATTCTAAAGGAGATCATCCCTGGGTGTTCTTTGGAAGGAATGATGCTAAAGCTAAAACTCCAGTACTTTGGCCGCCTCATGCGAAGAGTTGACGCATTGGAAAAGATTCTGATGCTGGGAGGGATTGGGGGCAGGAGAAGAAGGGGACAAGAGAGGATGAGATGGCTGGATGGCATCACCAACTCGATGGACATGAGTTTGAGTGAACTCCGAGAGATGGTGATGAACAGGGAGACCTGGAGTGCTGTAATTCATGAGGTTGCAAAGAGTTGGACATGACTGAGCGACTGAACTGAACTGAACTGAACCCTTCCATAGTGGACTGGCTTTTCACCATTTAGATTCAGTGTAATGTTTTTATATATTAATCTTTATTTTTAAAATTTCTTAAAAATCCTATATCTTAGAGTTGGCATTACTTTTCAGATATATATATATATAGCAAATAAATGACAGCTGAAGATCATCTGAAATGTACGTCATCACAGTTGGGAGAGTTAGTTTATAAGTTTAGGCACATGGTGGTGGCTAAGTCACCTGTCATTGCCTGATTAATTATCAAACTTACAGAAGCCTGTTTTCATATTCCTGTAAGTACTATGCACCCTATATTCTTCAAATAGAAGGTAATTTCCATGATGCCGAGAGATCTTCTTAGTCAAAATTGGGTAGTTCTGTCTGTAGAGTAGGTAGCTACTACCACATCCAGTCATTTAACTCATTAGCTCACACATTCAGCAAGTATTAAACAGGTGCCTGCAATATGCTAGGCACTGTACTGAGTTGCTGAGGATCCAATACTGCAGAGCTTAATTCTGATGGGGAGATGGAAACAGTAAACAAGTTAATTTCACATGGTGATAAATAATGTGTAGAAAATAAAACAAGGTAAAGCCATGGTGAATGTGCGTTCATGGGCGAGGAGGAGACAGGGATCACTAATTACATAGTCGAAGGTCGTGGTGACATTTGAGCTGAGACCCAAGTAGTGACAAAGAGTCAGAGCTCTGCTGTCCAGCACAGGAGAAACTGGAGCTCTTGAAATGTGGCTGATGCCACAGGTTGAAATGATAATATTTTGGATATAGTGGGTTAAACCAAACATATCACTAAAGTTAATTTCACCTGATTTTTTTTTACCTTTTTAAGTGGCTATTAGAAAATTACCTATATGGTTTGCGTTATATCTCTGTTAGCACTGATCTAGAAAGTTAATTCAGTTTCAGTTTTTTCCAGAGTGCACATGTACCCGGCAAGGATCCTAATGGATCAGAGATGTTATAAGTTCTTAAGAGTTTGAGCTAATGTAACCTTAGCTAAAATGTCCTGAATTCTCACACTGCTGTGAAATAAGGAATATTCCCAACTCGATTTTATAGATGGGGAAATGGAGGTCTACAGGGGCCAAGTATCGTCCTAAGATGATAAGACAAGGAAATCTTGGCGTGAGAAGTCAGACCAGTCTGGTCTGAAGATGCCGGAGGCCAGGAGCTGCAGTGAGAGGAGGCAGGAGTTTAGAACAGGCTCCGGGTAGGGAACGTCGCGGGCTCTTCGGCGGCCTCCCGGGTCCTGAAGTGTGGGTCCCCAGCACCCCATCGCCATTCCACGGTCCTGCTGGCTCCCCTCCAGGCCCAGGCCGAGGCACCAACCTCCCGGATCCTCAGGCCAGCACCACCGCCAGAGCCTGCGTCCTCGTAGAACCCACTTGCCCCGCGTCCCCCAGTTCCCGGGCTTCCCCGGGCGCCGATGCCCCTCGCCTGACGCGCGGCGGCCGCCCCCTCCCCTACCTCCTGGCGACCACTCCTCGCGCACACTCGGAGAGCACCCTGCATCCCTGCGGCTGCTCGGAATGTATTTCAGATCCCGTGTCGGCCCTGCAGGAATTCCTGCAAAAAATGCAGAGAGAGCTTATCCCGCCCCCTTCCCCTCCTTGTCTCCCGGGTCCATTCCGCCTGCTGTGGTTCTGCGAGTGGCCTTTCTGGGCACCTTTACCGCTCGGGGGTCATCTCGACATCTGGAGTGACCAGCGTGTCTTGAATTTGGTATATGTATATGCGTCTAGAGCTCTTTAGATACCAGTCTCTGGAAGGGCAGGATCCCTATTCCCCCACCCTCAACTAGGGGGGGTGGGGCGGGGGTTCAGCTTTTCCGTCCCGGTTGTCAGGAACTTCAGACTGCGACAGCACAAGGTCGCCTGAATGTGCAGCCACCCAGCTCCCTGGCCGCAGCGGCGACAGTGGGGCAAGCGTTCCAGACCTCCAGCCATCAGGCTGGGAGCTAAGATGCCCCAAACACCTGGGTAGCGATTCCAGGTGCGGCCTCCTCATTTTATTGCAGGGCACTTGTTTCCTCTTGGGGGTCTCTTAGGAGGGGCCGTGAATAGTCACCAGCACTTGGGGTGGGGGTGGGATGGAGAGGTGGGGCCAAGTACCTCTGCGGCTTGACAGGTAGGTGTCAGAACTATTTATGGCATTAAACAGCCAGGACGGGGAGGAAAAGGTTTTTGCTATTCGTAGGACGAGTCCCGGGTTGTTATACGTGCAGGAAGAAAGCAAGAACTTCTTCATCACCAGACCTGAGTCTGACTCACAGGATAGCTGTGACTCATCCTTCCAAGACTACTCCCCTAGCCACCAAGAAGCAAATGATGGCCCCAGGGCCGAAATGATTCTGTGAACCAGTCAGATGGAGAGAGTTTGGAACTGCCACCTGTGCTAAGAAAAGCCCTCAACTTTTCCTTTTTAAGTACTCTTTACATTCATTTTAGAGGGATGCCAGCTGTATAAAACCACTGAAGGCAGGTGCCGTGATTTATTCCACTTGCCCTGGATTTCCTATGTTCCCGTGATAAGTGCTGCTGCTGCTGCTAAGTCGCTCTGGTCATGTCCGACTCTGTGCCACCCCATAGGCGGCAGTCCACCAGGCTCCCCCGTCCCTGGGATTCTCCAGGCAAGAACACTGGAGTGGGTTGCCATTTCCTTCTCCAATGCATGAAAGTGAAAAGTGAAAGGGAAGTCGCTCAGTTGTGTCCAACTCTTAGCGACCCAATGGACTGCAACCTACGAGGCTCCTCCGGCCATGGGATTTTCCAGGCAAGAGTACTGGAGTGGGGTGCCATCGCCTTCTCCAGTGATAAGTAGATGCCTATAAATTAACAAGCTTCACAACTGACGAGACATAGATAACATCAGAGGTCAAAATAAGGGGCTTCCGATAGAATTTCATATCTGCCATTTTTTATGTTTGACCTTTTCCTAGGATCTAAAAGTAACACAAAGAAAACCCTGTAACCCAAAACAAAAATTCAGATGAAAACCAAAAAGTCAAACCAAAACAAACAAGAGAAAATAAGGACAGGCATCTTTTTCTTACTTTATACAGAAGATAGGATCACAATCTTCTTATGGTTGGTGTATTATATGCATATATCTGTAGAAATATTCATTTCCTTGAATGCATTTCTTCTTGCAGTTTTTGAAATTTCCATGTTACTAAGATAAGAATATGATAGAATTCTAAACTGATATTTATAGATTACAACCAAAACAGATTTATGCAAGGTAAAGAAGAAAGAATACAGTGAACCACTGAATTAAGAGGAGTAAAGACTCACTCAAAACACCTTTATCAGAGCACTTGCTCTAATTATGGAGCAGCTTTAATAATAACCCAGCTCTTAGAGGGTTACGTTTAGGCACTGATAGGCACTCACATGACTTCTCCCTACCTCTTAGTTTTCTACATATATGTTTCACCATTATATAAGCTCAAGGTAGGAAAGACAGAAATTATGAGAGGAGGCAAAATATGGGACATCTTTTATAGTCCTATGATTTTAAAAAGTACTAATTACTCTATCTGCAAAGGTCCCCAAGTTTCTTAAATCCTACTTTATTTTAGGAATTCCTTCAGCTCTTGAAAAAAGTATTGGAGATCAGAAACTGAGAGTGGACTCCCCAGAAAGGAAAGAAACTACTTACAAATCCTTCAAAAGTCATGTCATCACTCAGCTATTAAAACAAAACAAACAAACAAACAAAAATGCCATTTGCAGCAACATGGATGGATATAAAGATTGTCATACTGAGTGAAGTAAGTTAGAGAAAAACAAATATCATATAAAATTACTTATATATGGAATCTTAAAAAATGGTACAAATTGACTTATTTTCCTTCTCCAATGCGTGAAAGTGAAGTCGCTCAGTCGTGTCTGACTCTTAGCGATCCCATGGACTGCAGCCTACCAGGCTCCTCCATCCATGGGATTTTCCAGGCAAGAGTACTGGAGTGGGTTGCCATTGCCTTCTCTGCCATAGACTGCATCCATGGAATTCTCCAGGCCAGAACACTGGAGTGGGTAGCTGTTCCCTTCTCCAGGGGATCTTCCCCATCCAGGGATCGAACCCAGGTCTCCCACATCACAGGCAGATTCTTCACCAGCTGAGCCACCAGGGAAACCCAAGAATACTGGAGTGGGTAGTCTTTCCCTTCTCCAGGGGATCTTCTTGACCCAGGAATTGAACTAGAGTCTCCTGCATTGCAGGTGGATTCTTTACCAGCTGAGCTACCAGGGAAGGCCCAAAAAAGAGAGGATATATGCACATGTATAAAAGATTCCAAGGGCCTACTTCACACCACAGGGAATGATACTCAAGGTTTTGTAATAACGTATAAGGTAAAAGAACCTGAATATATATATATATAAATATTCACACACATACATATATAAATATGAACCATACACCTGAAACTAACGTAGCACTATAAATCAACTATATTCCCCCCCAAAATTTTTTGTCTTGTCATATCTATGTGCAGAATTTCCTTTGCACACATTTTGAGTAGGTGTTGTATCAGTTACTATGCTCTGTTCCTTTTTTCTCCGGTCTTCCAGTTGAGCATGTTACACCTTTTGTAATTGTCCCACCGTTTTCATTTATTCTGTTCCATTCTTTCCCCAGTCTTTTTTCTCTTTACTTTTCAATTCAGGAAGTTTCTTCTGATGTGTCCTCAAGTTCCTTGATTCTTTCTTGAACAGTGTCTAGTCTACTAATGAGTCCATCGAGGGCATTCTTCATTTCTATCACCACAATTTTTAGCATTTATTTTTGATTCTTTTTTAGAATTTCCATTTCTTTGTTTGCAATCTCTTTGTTTTTGCGTGGTGGTGGTGGTTTAGTCGCTAAGTCATATCCGACTCTTGTGATCCCAGAGAGATCACACTGTAGTGCTCTATCTTAGACTGTAGCCCACCAGGTTCCTCTGTCCATGGGATTCTCCAGGCAAGAATACTGGAGTGGTTTGCCATTTCCTTCTCCAGGGGATCTTCCGACCCAGGAATTGAACCCAAAGTCTCCTGTATTGCAGGCAGATGATTTACCAGCTGAGCTATGAGGGAAACCCTCTGTTCTTGCATGTTGTCTACTTATTCCATTAGAGTCTCCAGCATTCTTCTAAATTCTTAGTCTGATAATCTCAGTGGCCCTTCCCTGAATCTAGTTGTCGCTTGCTCTGTCTCTTCAAACTATGGTTTGACCTTTTAGTAGCCTTGTAGTTTTTTCTTTAAAGCTAGACATGATATGTATCAAGAAAAGGAACCCAGTATTTCTTCCTATAGAGGTTTTCGCTGGATTGCTGTGGATTCCTAACATGGCAAGTTGTAATTCTTTGCATCCACCTGTCTGGGTGTCTAATTTTGAGGACAGTGGTTTGCTCTGTGATCTCACTTCTCTAGTTGATCCAAGAAGAACTGGTGATCTTCTGGGTGTCTTCCGAGTTTTAGTTGCTGTTAGGATAGAGTGACCGGAGAAGGCAATGGCACTCGACTCCAGTTCTCTTGCCTGGAAACTCCCATGGATGGAGGAGCCTGGTGGGCTGCAGTCCCTGGGGTCGCTAAGAGTCAGACACGACTGAGTGACTTCACTTTCACCTTTCACTTTCATCTTTCACTTTCATACATTGGAGAAGGAAATGGCAACCCACTCCAGTGTTCTTGCTTGGAGAATCCCAGGGATGGGGGAGCCTGGTGGGCTGCCTTCTCTGGGGTTGCAGAGAGTCAGACGCGACTGAAGTGACTTAGCAGCAGCAGCAGCAGCAGCAGGATGGAGTGACAGTTTGTAAGCTTCTTATATGCCAGACCAGAAACTGAAGTCCTCAGTCAATATTCTTTAGTTGCAGGAAATGGAAACTTTCTGGCTAACTTAAGGAGGAAAAAAATAAGAAGAATAAAAGAAGTAATTTACGGAAGGTTCTGGGTGGCTCAGAGAATCACACGAAGTCATATGCAGACAAGTTATGACAAGTACAGAGTCCAGAGATGCTCTGGCGTTGCAGGCCTGCCTTAGGCCACATGCTCCACACTTCACAGTCAGGGAGAGCACCCCCCGCAAAGTGAGTGGGATGGATTCTTCCTGAAATGAAATTTAGGGCTAAAGGAGCAGGGGGTGCATTACAGGGATAGAATGGAACTGAGAAAAAGAGAAAACCAAGCAACTGCTCAAGTTTTTTTTTTTTTTTTCACCTCTGATGGCCTTCCTTCCACTGGGACTCTTGTTTTTAGTGCTAAGCTGTGTCCAACTCTTTTGTGTCCCCCGCTGGTGGACTGTAGTCCACCAGGCTTCTTTGTCTGTGGGATTTCCCAGGCAAGACTACTACAGCAGTTGCCATTTCCTTCTCCTGGGTATCTTCTCAACCAAGGAGTTGAACCCAAGTGTCCTGCGTTGCAAGCGGGTTTTTTTTTTTCTAACTGCTGAGCCACCAAGAAAGCCCCTTCCACTGTGTAGGAGGACCACAGTTTTTTAGATTTGAGACTCTTGAAATTCCTTTCCAATGTTATAATTTTGCACATTGTTTGTATGTAATAGATTTTTGGTTCTTAGGGGCTGGTTCTCAGTATGAAAATATATAAACTCTGCTGAGTGAGTGAGTGAGTGAAGTCGCTCAGTCGTGTCCGACTCTTTGGAACCCCATGGACTGTAGCCTACCAGGCTCCTCCATCCATGGAATTCTCCAGGCAAGAGTACTGGAGTGGGTTGCCATTTCCTTCTCCAAGGGATCTTCCCGACCCAGGGATCAAACCCAGGTCTCCCACATTGCAGGCAGACGCTTTACCATCTGAGCCACCAGAATGTCACATTATTTATTAGTTGTTTTATTTTAGATTTCTTTCACTTGATTTTGTGTTCTAAGTATCCATGTTATATCTCCCTTCATCTATTTAGAGTCAACATTAGAGGAAAGAAATCATAGGTAATTCTCTTCCTAATGTTCCTTTTTTCCTTTGAAACAGAACCAAAATCTTTGAAGAGATTTCTGTCTCATGCCTGATTCAGAATCTGCTTTGCCTTTCAAGGAGAATTAAAGGTGAAAAATCAGGGACCTAATTCAATTTGTGACCCCATGGACAGCAAGATTGCCAGGAGAAATATCAATAACCAAGCTTCTCTGCCCATGACCAACTCCTAGAGCCTACTCAAACTCATGTCCATCAAGTCGGTGATGCCATCCAACCATCTCAGCCTCTGTCATCCCCTTCTCCTCCCACCTTCAATCTTTCCCAGCATAAGGGCCTTTTCCAATGAGTCAGTTCTTCGTGTCAGGTAGCCAAAGTATTGGAGTTTCAGCTTCGACATCAGTCCTTCCAATGAATATTCAGGACTGATCTCCTTTAGGATGGACTGGATGGATCTCCTTTCAATGCAAGGGACTCTCAAGAGTCTTCCCCAACATCACAGTTCAAAAGTACCAATTCTTTGGCACTCAGCTTTTTTTATAGTCCAACTCTCACATCACACATGACTTCTGGAAAAGCCGTAGCTTTGACTAGATGGACCTTTGTTGGCAAAGTAGTGTCTATGCTTTTGAATATACTGTCTAGGTTGGTCATAGGTTATCTTCCAAGGAGCAAGCATCTTTTAATTTCAGGGCTGCAGTCACCATCTGCAGTGATTTTGGGGCCCCCCAAAATTAAGTCTGACACTGTTTCCACTGTTTCCCCATCTATTTGCCACAAAGCGATGGGACTGGATGCCATGATCTTAGTTTTCTGAATGTTGAGCTTTAAGCCAACTTTTTCACTCTCCTCTTTCATCAGGAGGCTCTTTAGTTCTTCTTCCCTTTCTGCCATAATGGTGGTGTCAT
>SJYA01011799.1:0-12167 GCA_006410615.1 Neotragus moschatus
AAAAGACAGCAAAGGCAACAAATTATTTCTCCAACTTGTGGCTTTGCTGCAAAGGCCTCTGGGAAACTCTTTTCTGCGTGCCTCGCTGTCGAGCTGACCACATCCTGTAGCTTTGCAGGCACAGCTAGACCCGAGGCAGCCAGGGGCAGGTCTTCAAGTTGCTTCTCACTGAAACACACGGTCTGTCTTAGCCACCAGGAGAGGACAGGTCAGAGCCGCTGCGACTGTTACCAGGCTGACCCAAAGCAGGGAGGAATTTACTGAGCATCTTCCTACTTGTCCTCTTGCCTGAGCCTCTCTGGAACACCTCCAAATAGGCATCCTTGTGCCGACTGACAAAGAAGACAAGAGTTGCAAAGCTCTGCTGATGACTCCAAGGTGGACTTTCTTCCTCCTACAAACATCTCGATGGCTGAATGGTCACTGCCCATTGCCTCGGAGAGCTGAGACCATTGTGAATGGAAATGGTGTGAAAGCAACAGAAAGGACTTGGAGCCCGGCTGCACGTGGCTTCCAAACTTGCTGCACTACAGATGTGTGAGGCCATTGTCCAGGGCAAAGGGCTTTGAACTTGAGCCGGGTTGCTGGCCTGGCAGGGTGTGCTTTGGGCAGACCACTCTGAGCTGTGGTTTTTCTGCCTGTGATGTTGGGGTGATGGGAGGCCAGTGAGCAAAGACACGTGGTGTGCTCAGCCCCACGCCAGCCATGCAGGGCAGAGTTCTGCTTTTCATTAGCACCAGGAGTAGGAGTCCAGCCTTGTTCCTTCTTCCCTGGCTGGTGGCCACTAGGATCCAATCAGACCACAGCTGTCTCAGAGTATTTTATGCAAGTGAGGGCATTTAGCCCAACCATGTGGAGAGGTACCGTGGAAATAGGTAGACTGAAGTGGCTGCACTGTGGGGACTTCAGAAAAAAGGCAATGTGACCCTTTCTGCACTTGACCCTGGAAGAGAGGGGCTGGAGGTCCTGGGGATGTATGGGCTCTAGTGGGAGGTGGGTGAGCTGAACTGGTCTCTGGGTGGAGACAACACAGAACTCGCTGGCGGTCACTTCTGTAGCCCTGCCATGTGGGATGTGTGTGTGCAAATGCACACACATGCAGAAGAGAGGTGGAGTCTTACGTTGGCAGGACCCTACGGAACTGGTCTTTCTTCCCCATCTCTTTGCTTTCTTTCTTTCTGGCCTTTTAGTCTGTGCACAATTTATACCTTTCCTACATGAAAAATCCCCCAAAACTGAAATAAAACTTGGTTTAGCTTCAATCTGGTTGGAAAAAGGCACCTGGCTGGAAAGGAACACGGCCCACCTGTGAGCAGAGCTCAGAGGGCTGAGGCCAGAGAGACACCTCTGTGACTGGCCCCATCCCCCATGGGCATCAGTGAGGAAACTGAGGCACACAGAGGGTGAGGAGACCCCTGACAGTCTCACGGCTTGTTGGCAGTAAAGATGGGATCTGAACCCAGAATTCTTTCAGAGTATTTTTTTCTTAATTCCACTTTATATACCTGTGTTCCAAGTCATTTGAGCCATGTCCAACTCTCTGGAACCCTGTGGATCATAGGCCTCCAGGCTCCTCTGTCCAAGGGATTCTCCAGGCAAGGATACTGGAGTGGGATGCCATGCTCTCCTCCAGGGGATCTGCTGGATGCATGGATCGAAACTGCGTCTCCTGTGGCTCCTGCATTGCAGGTAGATTTTTTGTCACTGAGCTGCCGGGGAAGTCCTTTATATTTCTACACCCCAAATTAACTGTTTGCTTTTTTCATATTTATTTATTTTTCTATGTGTACAGTTGAGTGAATCTGCCAGGAATATATGAGTGCACTGCTGCTGCTGCTGAGCCGCTTCAGTCGTGTCCGACCCTGTGCGACCCCACAGATGGCAGCCCACCAGGCTCCCCCTCCCCTGGGATTCTCCAGGCAAGAGCACTGGGGTGGGTTGCCATTTCCTTCTCCAGTGCATGAAAGTGAAAAGTGAAAGTGAAGTCGCTCAGTCGTGTCCGACCCTCAGCGACCCCATGGACTGCAGCCTACCAGGCTCTTTTGTCCAAGGGAGTTTCCAGGCGGGGTTACTGAAGTCGGGTGCCATTGCCTTCTCCCAGGAATGGCCTTACACATTTCTTATTTACACTATGATCTAAATGCATACAATTAAAGCCACCCTATCAGCCGTCCACATTAATCACTCACCAATTTAACTAGTGCACTTTAAAACTTTTAGAACTGATTAGATGAATCTCTAGCTGTCTCCCATGACCACTGCTTCTGCTGCTAAGTCGCTTCAGTCGTGTCCGACTCTGTGCGACCCCATAGACGGCAGCCCGCCAGGCTCCCCCGTCCCTGGGATTCTCCAGGCAAGAACACTGGGGTGGGTTGCCATTTCCTCCTCCAATTCAGGTCCATTTCCTTTTCCACAGAAGTAGCTATTATTAGAAGTTTGATGTCCTTCCTTCCAAGCCACAAAGATTGTACACACACATACACACACACAATATTTCAAATTGTTTTTGTGATCAAGCCTTTACATATTTACATAATAGTATCATGATACATAGGCTTTCCTGGTAGCTCAAATGGTAAAGAATCTGTCTGCAATGCAAGAAGTTTGATCGCTGGGTCAGGAGATCCCTCGTAGAAGGAAATGGCAACCCACTCCGGTATTCTCACCTGGAGAATCCCATGGACAGAGGAGCCTGGCGGGCTACAGTCCGTGGAGTTGCAAAGAGTCCGACACAACTTCACTTTCACTTGTCATCATGTGTCGTTCTGTACAAGACCATCAGGAGCCCATTTTCATTTCCGCTCCCGATGTGTTTTGGGGATCTGTCCATCTTGATTCAGGTTCATTTTCCTCCTGGATGAGCAGACTACTTCTCACTCTCCTGTCGCTTCTCAGTTACCTGCACACTCGTGGGTTGTGATCAAGCTCCATGGCTTGTTTTTCCATGAATTTCTGAGCAATGAACTGAAAACCAGGATTCCTGTGGCTTGTTTCTGCCCAGGTCTTGAAAATACAGGAGGACCCTATGTGAGTCAAGTTACCGTTCTATACCTCACGTACCTTATCTGTTGTAGACAACTCGCCAAAGAATTGTGTGGATAAATGTGAAGTCCTACCATAGCCTTCGCTGTCCACACCCCTAAGGGTATAAGGATGAAAGCGCTCGCCCACTGTGAGGCTTGCTTGGGGTGGAGTCACTTCCCTCCCTTTCTCCTTGTGCTGCTCTGTCTTTGTGTGTGAGTGTTGCCACAGGAATGCTCTCTGTACCTTCTCAAGAGGGGCTTCCCTGGTAGCTCAGTTGGTAAGAGAATCCGCCTGCAATGCAGCAGACCTGGGTTAGGAAGATCTCCTCGAGAAGGGAACGGCTTCCCACCCCTGTGTTCTGGCCTGCAGAATTCCATGGGCTGTATAGGACATGTCTCAGGACACAGTGGATCTATAATGGGAAAGTTACCCAAGGAGCAGAGGTGGGGTCCCCCCCGAAGGATGAGGTCATTCCCTCTGTTTCCTTGGGAACAGGTGGATCTCAGATGGGAAGGGCCCAAGGCAGATAGTGGCCATAAAGAGGTTGAGATATCTCTATAGCAGCTCACCAAATAGTGAATCCCTCCACAAGGGGAAAGCTGCAAGTGAGTGCTGACTTTTCTAAGATTAGAAAGAAAGCTTGAGAAAAGCCCTGGAGTCAAAGTCAGGGCTTGGTCTGCTGTCTGTGCCATTATGAAAGAGAACTGAGTGAAGAAACTTTGGCTTGAGGCTTGACTCAGCGGAATGCTGATGGTGCAATTTCAGGCTAACAGCAGGTGAAAGAAAATGAACTCTGTGGGAGTATCTGTGAAAACCCTCATGTGGGTGGTGACATGTGAGTTGAGTTTTGAAGTGTGAATAGGAGTTTGCCAGATGAGGTAGGGTAAAAGCCATTCCAGGCAGGAGTCTGTGGTCAACTGGGGAAGGTTCAGGGCATGGGAGGGCTTCCCAGGTGGCACAGTGGTAACGAATCCACCTACCAATGTGGCGGACGTGGGTTCGATCCCTGGGTCAAGAAGGTTCACTGGAGAAGGAAATGGCAGCCCACTCCCATTCGGTGGAATTGCCTGGAACATTCCATGGACAGAGGAGCCTGACGGGCTACAGTCCATGGGATCACAAAGAGCTGGACGCAACTGAGCACACAGGCAGCGCACCACCAAGGGACGGGAGATGGTCCATTGTGTATGAGAGACGGGAAGGACTCGGGGAGACTGGAAAGATGGCGTGGGCGTGACTGTGTCCTGAGTGCTGCAGGGAAGCATAACAGAATCAGGAGCAGGGAGAGTACATAGTGAGATTTTTTTTTTTTTTTTTTTGCTCAGGAAGGTCACCAGAAAACCACTGGGGGAGGATGAAATGAAGTTCAAGGCAGAGGGACCAGTGAATGTTGCTGGTGAAAGATGCCAGTTGTGGGGGCCTGAGAATAGAGAATGGAACATTTAAACGGGAACACGATGGAAAGGTTGGGTAGGAAGGGAAACCTAAAGGCTACTGAGCATGCTTTACACGCATTATCTTGTAAATTTTCAGCATAGCCCTGTGATAAGGTCTTATTGCCCCTGTTTTGCAGTTAAGACAACAGAGACTACCCACGTAAGTGCCAAGTTCCCAGAAGCTCTGGGAGCCTGAGGGATTCCAGGGTAAGACGCTTCCTCTACTTTGCGGTTAAGGGAGGAAACAGCTTGGCAGTCCCGAAGACTGGGGTTTCATACCAGGGGACCTGGATGAACAGTGATATTGGCAGATATCCCCATTGCTTATCAATATCCAGTCTTCTTTCCTGTGGTGAACTGTGGCCACGTGACTAGTTCTAGCCAAGGAGTTGTGAGCGGATCTGACACACGTCACTCCTGGGCTGAAGTGTTTAAATAGTCAGCGGGACACTTTCCAGCTCGACACTTCTGCACTGGGAACCTGGGAAACACCTTGAGTGCAAACTCCATTAATTTGGAGACCTGATCGATGATAACGGGCAGAGCTACCTGCCTACTTACGTCGCCACGGAGCATAAGTGAGGTGTGAATCCTTGCTTGACGTCATGGGTATTTAGGTTGTTACTACAGCACAACCTCCCCTATACTAACTGAAAGGGGGATGCCCTTCCCTGAGTAAAGGAGCAGGCTGAGAGCAAGGGCAGGGAAGATGATGTTCCTGGATTTGGGAAGGACTGAGCTATGGCAGAACATTATCATAAAAGGAAGCTGGGCGTTGGGGACTCACAGATGTGGGTTCAATGTCGCCCCAGGCACCTGCCATCTGAGAGGTTGCAGGCCAAGTCTCCCAGCCTTTCTGATATTGGTTTCCTCATATGTGACATGGGAGTTGTGATCACCACCTCACTGACCCATTAGAATGACTCCAGCTGAAACACACAGAGCACCCAGCATGCAGCCTAGTCCTCAGGCAAGTTGAAAGCGTTAGTCATTCAGTCTTGTCTGACTCTTTGCAACCACACAGACTGTAGCCCACCAGGCTCCTCTGTCCGTGGAATTCTCTAGGTGATTATATTGGAGTGGGTAGCCATTGCTTTCTCCAGGGGATCTTCCTGATCCAGGGGTTGAACCTGGGTCTCCTGCACTGTAGGCAGATTCTTTACTGTCTGAGCCACCAGGGAAGCCAAGTCCTTAGGAAGCACTCTGGAAACTATGGTCTTTACCTCAGGAAGATTTTCAGAAGGAAATTTGTGATTTAAGCTTTGTGGGATCAGGCATATTTCACTTAAATTTCTCTGGTCCTGAGAGTGGTGTTAGGTGTTAAATGCACTGCAATTATTTGCTTTATTTGCCTATTTCCTCTCCTAACCAGACTGGGAACTCTTTGATGGGAAGGACCTATGTGTTCATTCATCTGTGTGTTTCTTCCTTGCCCAGTAGATATCAGATCTTAGGAAATTTTCCTTGAAAGAATGAGTCATCCCTGGCTTTAGAAATAGCCAGATCTGGAAGCCATTTCTCTCTGACACATCGATACCAAGCCCAGCCTTGGTTTTCCAGGAGACCCCCGACCCCTCCCAGCTAGCAGGTCTCTATTCTGACCTCCGGCGTTCCTCCAATGACCCTTTAGGCCCTGGGTCCAGGTGCCTAGGAAGCCTACCACACCAGAGCCATATCTTTCATCCTTCTTTCCCCCAAGCTGAATAGCATCTTAGATGACCCCAATATCAGACTCCACCTGCACACGGCTGGGTGCAGACCTTGGCAGGAGTGGACTGGCAGGCGATTTCTCTCCTTCCCAGGCAGACGAGTATGGAGCAAGTCTGTTTATCAGGCAACGCCTTAGTGTAGCCAGAGGTGGTGGCTTAAGAGTGGCAGAAACGCCTGCATTGCTTCACAAGCTGCAAGTTACTAAGATGTGCCCTTGGCCTCAGCGGGCAGATAAGCACCTGCATTGGAGAAGGAGCCCTTGATCATGGGCTGATAAGCTCAGGAAAGGATTAAAAAAAAAAAAAAAATCCCAACAACAACAAGAAGCTGAGCGACCCACTGTCGGAGGCTTTTTCATGTACACATGGGCGTGTTACTTGTCTTCGCCAACACATGGGGTGATGCAAAAGGTCTGGTTTTAATTTAATTTGATGGTCACGCAATCATGGAACGAGCATGTCAGAGCTGGAAGGGACTTTGGGGATTGTCTCCTTGAACCCTTTAATCTTCCAGGTGAGGACATTCAGGGCCACAGAGCTGTAGTGACTTGTTGAGGATCATATAGCAACATTTTGGCAGAGCTGGAACGAAAGTCTGGGTCTCTAGACCCCCAGGCCTTCCATCTTTCCACCAAATGGGATTGCTTCACGGCTGCCACCTGACTCTTCAGGTGCATCCTGCGGGCTGTGCTTTGGTGCCCAAACAGTCCTTTTTAATGATGCCAGAGTCAGACAGCCCTCCCCCTCCCTAGTCCCCTGCTGTTGGAGTTGACCAGTTAGCTCAGGGCAACAGGGTCTGATGTTTCAGAGTCCAATCATTCCAAACCTTGTTATTTCATATTTGAAAGAGGTCCCACTTGGAAAGGTGACTTGCTTCAGTGATACAAGTAGGGAAGATGAAACATCTGGGTCTAAAATTCTCAACATCCTGACTTCAGTCCGTTCCTTTTAAAAAGTGGGTTAAAACTACTGTTTATGGTTTGAGTGAGGCTGTGTGGTGTGGATGAGGTGTGTGGAAAGCCACCTGGACTCTGCAACTTTCCTTTGTGGCCTTCTTTTGGGGAAAAATATCCCATATGTTACCTTAAGGATATAAATGGAGCTTGGCAGTCTTTTCGGACCTGAAAACAGCATTGTTCTCATAGGCACTCAATAAACCAATAAATGATAGATGAATGAATCCTTAGTGGCTTCATTCATGTAAAACTTGCTTTCTAGGTTTGATCTGTGAATAAGTAAGACAGTGTAGATTTTAGTTTAAAATACTTTCTAGGTGAAAATGGTAGAGCCATTATCAGCAACAACAAGCTTACAGCATCTCAAGAACTGTGCATGTAATTGGTACATCCCCGTCTCATATTAAAGTGAAAATTAGATAAAAAATCTGAAAATATTTATTGAATAGCTACTTAAACAATAAAGTAGAGATATATTTCCTTTTTAACATTTTTTTAAAAAACCTCACAGACCTTTATCTTATTCTTTTATCTTTTGGCTGTATCATGTAGCATGTGGATCTTAATTCCCTGATCAGGGATGGAACCCATGCTGTCTGCACTGACTGACATCACGGAATCTTAACCACTGGACCACCAGGGAAGTCTCTAGAGATATATTTCTCATGAAAAGTACTAGTCTTTCTTTTGTCACTGTAATGCTTTTCTCCTGAGTCAATCACTTTTAATTCTGTTAACTGTTTCTGCTTGTTTCCTCTGTCTATATAATATATACACATGTGCTAAACATGGTAAAAATGTTATTTTTGACTGATCAAGTTTAGATATTTGTATATCAGGGCCTTCCCATAACAGATGAATTGGTTCATTTGGACCATTACCCACATCTCTGCCCCCAGTTTATTTTCCACACACACACACATGGACAACCTTTTTGTCTCTTTATTAGTTTAAATCATACATGTACACATTTGATATTCCATCAGTGGTGAACAGTAACCTTTGACTCAAGTCTTATGAGACGAGTGTATGACACTCCAACCCTTCTTGTCACCTCCTCTCCCACTTCCCCTCTTCTGCTTCTCATTTTTAGCCAACCACACTTTCACTTTTAAATGTTAAGATGGATAACATTTATTTTTTGTTTTGTTTTACAGTCTACCAAACTTCATCCGTAGGTTGATTCCAGAAGTGAAACACCCATGAAGCAAATCATGTTTACTTTACTGGGACTGTAAATATCATTCACCTCACAGCTGAGAGTACTAGGGTTATTACTGCGATTACTGCTTCTTTTTTTTTTTTTTTTAAAGTTTCTAATGGGGTCCTTTGTTTTCTTGCGTTGTAGAGAATTTGCCTGCAAGGCTGGTGACCCAGGTTCAATTCCCTGAGTTAGGAAGATCCCTTGGAAAAGGCAAATGATAACCCACTACAATGTACTTACTTGGAAAATCCCATGGACAGGCCATGGGCTACCATCCATGCAGTCAGAAAGAGCCAGACGTAACTAGCAACTAACTCTTTTGAGGTATTTCAACAATTGAAGTGACTTGGCGCATAACACACATGACTCTCCTCCACTTTGCTCTCATATTTCCATCTCATTGCTTTTTTCTGTTCTGCATTCTAGCTTTCCTTAATGCTACCTCCCAACATTTTTGTTGAATTTTCTTTTCTTTTTTTTGATATCACATATTTAATTTCCCAGAATGCTTTCTTGTTCTATGACTGTTCCTCTTACATAGCCTCTTGTTCTTTTCTTGTGCATGGAATATGTTCTTGCATATCTCAGAGAAGACAAGCTTATTTTTTCTAAATGATCTTTGTTTCCTCCAAAATCAGCTTTTCCTTTTTGAAAAAATTCAGTCTCTCTTTTTTGTTTGATTTCCCTAAAACGTCTCATGATCCTTGACTAATCACATAAGTTTAGAAAAAGAGATACTAGAAAAGCAACTGGGGACTCAATGTATTTGGACAAAACTGGCTGACAGGCTTTCATCCGGGGTGAGAGGTCAGAGTGCTGAATATTAATGGAGGGGGTTCCCACTCCCCAATCTCGAGGTCTTTGCTCTTTAGCACTGGTGCTTACCAGTCTTAGTTCTTCCCACTTAATTTCTTTAAAGAGAGTTTATCTGGTTAAAAAAAAATGAGAGAGGTTGTCAACCACTTCTTTCTCTCTGTGTGCGGATGGGCAAATGCAGAGTTTAATTCATCTTCTGTTTTCAGCTCCGCTTCTCAGTCCTGCCTCTTCTTACGTGAGGTTTCTGATCCTGAGCCCATCTGAAGCTCCGAAGTTCGTCTTCTCCCTCCTTTGCCAAAGGCCCTGCTGTGTGTCTGGAGTGTGATTTCTTCTCTGCTGAGTCTGCTGTCACTCCTCTCTCTCCTTCCATCTTATGGAAGTTTGTCGGCCTCTCTCTCTGCTGAAGCTCTACTCCCAGTCCTAGTGGGTTTATGGCATTTTAAAAAGAACTTTACCTTCATTTTAGGAGTCTCAGAGAGGGATGTCCAGCAAAAATTTTAGGCAGGGAACATTAAGCGTATAGAAGGTGTAGCAGGGGAAGTATAGGAAATGGCCAGCAGAGATGAGGAAGCATGTCATAGTAGCTTGAGAATGATGGTTAAGCAGAAAGTAAGGAAAGGGAAGGCTTGAGAAAGAGGCTGGGGCTATGTTAAAAGTCTTCCATTGACAATCTAAAGGCTTCTCTGCCCAGCACCAGGGCTACGTTCTGTGTGTGTGTTGGTGGTGGCGGGGGAAGAAGCTATGTTGTGTGTGTGTGTGTGTGTGTGTGTGTGTCTCCACCTAGTTCATGCTTGTACCCCTTGAGACTCTGACTTTTTTTTTATAAGGAGCGTCTTCTCTTGGACTCCCTATCCTGAATAGGCTCTGGATTTTTTAATTTTTATTTTTATTTATGCTGTCTGTATCTCTTCCAAGGCTCTGAAAGACCCAGATCCAGTTGTTTGGCCAGGTATACCAGATGTCCTCAAGGCAACAGGTGTTCTTTTTCTAATTCCTACTTACAGTTNTTTTTTTTATAAGGAGCGTCTTCCCTTGGACTCCCTATCCTGAATAGGCTCTGGATTTTTTAATTTTTATTTTTATTTATGCTGTCTGTATCTCTTCCAAGGCTCTGAAAGACCCAGATCCAGTTGTTTGGCCAGGTATACCAGATGTCCTCAAGGCAACAGGTGTTCTTTTTCTAATTCCTACTTACAGTTTGACCTAATTCCCTATTATCTTGCCAGATGTTTAAGACATTTGAGATGCTGTGTACTTTTGACCTGGAGTTCTTCATGGTTTCCAGCATACCTGGTTGGGTCTCTTACTGGCCTGGAGCGCTACCACTGGCTGGCTCTCTTGACTGCGACAAGGCGTTCTGTCCATTCTAACCTATCATGAAGATCGGAAGATGCCAGCAGAGATGATGTTCTGGCGCTAATGCCAGCTCTGAGTCAGGAAGATCCCCTGGAGAAGGGAATGGCAACCCACTCCCTGTTCTTGCCTGGAGAATCCCACGGAGAGTGGCGCAGTGGTGTAGAGGGGGGCTGCAGTCCATGGAGTCTCAAAGAGTCAGACACAACTGAGCACGCAGGAACTTGTATGATGGTTTGGAGTTTAAACAACTCCTCTATATCCAGGTTCATTTAGACCTCAGAATAGGGGGAGAATTTTTGCCCTCATTTTTACAGCCAGACGTCTGAGCCACAGGAGAAGTAAGTAACCCAAGATCACCCAGTTAGGCTCAGCACTGGAGCTGGAAACTGGTTTTTTGAATTCCATTTGCTTTTCTTTTCACTCTTAGCAGGTCCTTCCTCAGCAGAAACCACAAACCGCTATGTCAACAGGATCGATTAGTTTGGTCCCACTGAAGGATGTAAGTGGGATGGGTGGGGCCATGCTCTGGGATCCCAGAGACTGACCCTGGTTTGAATACTCAAAGCTCTGTTTTGCATCACCTCTCCCGGCCTGAGAACAGCTCAGGATGACAGTGGGCATGGCGCCACGGATGGGCTGCATCCTTCCCTCTCAATCAAGGCCTGGGCTCATGGCTCACCGCTCGAGACGAAAGCTTGGCTCCTCGTCACAGATATCCAGTTACAGATGACTAGAAGGAGGCTTTAGACCTCGGGCTCTCTCTCCAACTGTCTTCTCTAGGTGAAAAGGGATGGTCCTGGGGATTATGATGACTCAGTACGAAAGGATGGCAACTCTGTACACAGAGATGCCTTAATACATGGAGAATTTCAGACTGAGGCAGGAGAATTCGGGGCTTCATCAATCTATAGGAGACCAATTCTGTTACTGACACAGAGCAAGTAGCCATGCTGTTAAGACTTAATTTGCTTTTCTCACGTCAAAGCAGCAAGGGGATGCAACGGCCTATCCAGCAACTTTCAGAAATTATTAATGAAAGGACAAATTCCCCACAAGGCCATCCAGAGAAGGGGGGCAGAAACAAGGGGAGCACAGGGAAGGAAAAAAGGATGGGGGCATGAACACAGAACCAATAGACCTGGCGCTTGACACTAAAGGCTTAACTTCAAATGCAGCCAGAAATCCATTTCCACAGTTTTATTGGCCATTCTGGACGCCTCATTTCAAAGGGAAAGATTTGAATTCAGAGACATAACGCTCCCTTTGTTCTCTTGCCCTCCAGCCTTTGGTGCCAGTGTGGACTGCACCAGAGGGAGAGAGTGAGATCAAAACCCCTCTCTGCTCGGCTACCTGCCCCCAGAGCTGGCCCTTGGCATGCTTAATGAAATCAGCTTTGCGATAGATTGACAATGCCCTGTCAATTATAATCATTTATCTTGGCCAGCAGAGCATTTGAACACTTAAAAGAGCCGGGGGCTCAGCGGGCCCAGAAAAACCAGAATAAAATTATACTGCATGGTAATCAGAGCAAGAGTATATTGCTCCCATAAAATTTTACTTTAACTGTCAGAAGGACCGAGAGGATTTTACATCTCATTTTCTGCCCATAGGGTGTTTGCGGTTCCATGTGGGGGTCACTTTTCTCAACCCTGATGTGATGGGGGCT